>JAUELO010000087.1:3358385-3368970 GCA_032357855.1 Amphibolips quercusostensackenii | reverse complement strand
GAAAACATTTTTCTGGCGACCTATCGAAGAGAACGTGGAGAAATTTCTGTCCGTTGGGTAATCAAGGACGTCCTTATTCAACGGCGAGAATGAGCCGATTCGATGCTCTTTCAGCATTTTTCATCGTCGTTTCGACGCTCGTCGGCTCGAATCCCACTTGTGCGCGAGCAGAGTCACTTTTCGTTCACTTGGCTGTTACACTAGGATCCTGGCATGTTGCACAAACGAGGCCACGAGAGACACGTCGAGCGTTCTGCGAGAGTGGCGCGGCTATTCTCTAGACGAGGATTTTTTTCGAATCGTGAACACGGGATTCGATGGAAATCAAACTGAGCTCAATTGAGCTTGAGGATCGACGTCTCTTTTCGTCCGGTTTCGGGATTTCGCGTCTAGCAGCTCAGCCTGCTCAGCGTTCTTTCGTGGCGCGGCAAGCGTTCGGATACTTTCGTCCATTTCCGTCCATCCTCGACTCCGTGCCCGTGTTTCGAAGTACACATCGAGAATTCCGACCGCGTACATTCAAAAGTCACCGTTGACAAGCCGTGCCCTTCGCCTCCCGGGTCGATCGCGTATTTTCGAAATTCCTCTCAATATTGCTCAATTTTCACGCTCTTCATATATTCTCATTACACACACGTTTCACTAATTACTTCTTGACATTTTTTCCATTTCGGGCAAAACAACTACCAGGGATCATAGCGGTTCAGTAGTTCAATTTTAGGTAAAAAAAGGGGAATTTAATGTATTATTAAAAACTTTTTATACCGTGAATATTACAATAAAGTGCCTTCTAACAGTTACCCCTTTTCTTAAGCAAGTTTTCTAGTCATTTTTGCGTTTAAACATTTTTTTGTTGTTGCTAGCTTTGGTTAAACTCTTCAGCACTTTCTACTGATGAAATACATCAGCAAAACATTGAAGATCAAAGATTGGAAAATAGATAAAAAACAGAATTGAAAAATGCTCATGTTTACATTTTTTTTCAATGTATTTTTATTAATAGATAGATTTTAATTCATTAATCTTCTCATTTTCTTATGGTGTTCTTTTCAGTACAGAACCTTAAGTTGTTCTAATTATTTTTGTAAGTAAACTAGTAATAAATAATTTTAAAAACTCAAAAATGATTGAGAAATCTACTCTTTTGTTTTCGTTTCCTTGACTTTTCTATCTGTTCCCGCTGTATTTCGATCAGATGGAAGATCCCAGATATTCAAAAAGAAGTTTTTAATGGCAGATTTAAAAAAAGACTATAATTGTAAAAAATAAGAAATTGAAAAGATTAATATTCACGAGCATATAAAATTATTAAAATAACCTTTTTTTAATATGCAGTTTGGTAATATATAAAACCAGGTTGAAAACTCGACTGTTTTCAACAAAATTCGTCGGTTTGGCTTGAAAATTCAACAACTTGGTTGACATTTTTTTTTCTTTCTTGACTAAAAAATCAACTATTTTTTTGAAATTTTGTTCTTTTTTTGTAGTAATTCAATTGTTATTAAATTAAAATTTAAATCTTTTTGCTTGAAATGTATTACTATATTTTTCGGTGAGAATTAATCTTTTTTTTTATTAAAAATTGTATTATTTAGTTCAAAATACAACTGTTTTATTGAAAATTCGTCGGTTTGACTTAAAAATTCAACAATCTGGTTGACATTTTTTTTTCTTTCTTGACTAAAAAATCAACTATTTTGGTGAAAATTAGTTTTTTTTTTAAATAATTCAATTATTATTAAATTAAAATTTGAATACTTTGCTTGAAGTATTACACTATTACATTTTTCGTTGATAATTAATCTTTTTTTATAATAAATTGTAATATTTAGTTGAAAATTTAACTGTTTTGTTGAAAATTCGTCGGTTTGGCTTCAAAATTCAACAATTTGGTTGACATTTTTTTCCTTAATAAAAAAATCAACTATTTTATTAAAAATTCTTTTTTTTAATAATTCCATTTTTATCAAATAAAAATATTTTTGCTTAAAATATCATACTTTTACATTTTTTGGTGAAAATTAATCTTTTTTGATGAAAAATTTCATTATGTGGTTGAAAATTCAACTATTTTATTGAAAATTCGTCTTTTTGGGTTGAAAACTAACTTTTTTATTGATATTTAATATTTTTTGGTTAAAAATTAGTTCTTTTTTTATTAATCAAATTGTTATTAAATTAAAATAAAAATATTTTTGCTTAAAATATCATACTATCACATTTTTCGGTGAGAATTAATCTTTTTTGATAAAAAATTTTATTATGTGGTTGAAAATTCAACTATTTTCTTGAAAATTCGTCCTTTTGGGTTTAAATTAACTGCTGTATTGAAATTTCATATTTCAGTGTTGAAAATTCATATTTTTTCGTTGAAAATTCAACAATTTGGTAAAAGATTCAAATATTTGACTGAAAATTCAACTGTTTTGCAAGAAATACGTCTTTTTGGATTAAAAAAGAACTTTTTTAATAAAAAGATACTTTCTTGGGTTAAAAATTCAACTTTTTTGTAGGAAATTCAGCTTATTGGCTTGAAAATTTAATAATCTACTTGAAATTTTTCTTTTTTTTTTACTGAAAATTCTTTTATGTTAAAAAATTTAACTATCTTGTTGAAAATGGACCTTTTAGGTTAAAATTCAGATTTTTAAATTCAAATTTCATCTTTTTGAGTAGAAAATTCAAAGACTTTCATAGAAGATTCAACTATTTTGTTGAAAATTAACATTTTTATTGACAATTCATATTTTAGGGTTATAAAGTCAATTGTTTTGTAGAGAATTTGACTTTTTGTCTTGGAAATACTCAATTAAAAAATTACTTAATTGAAATAAAAAAATTTTTAATACTTAATTAAAAGTTGAAAATGGATTTTTTTTTCATTCTTTAAGATTCATCATTTTAGCTGAAAATTGATCTTTTTTGGTTAAAAATTAATCTCTTAGATTGAAAATTCATATTTTCTTGTAAAATACAATTATTATGTTGTAGAGAAATCCAACTTTTTTTTAAATTTAAAATTAAAATCTTTTTCGATTGAAATGTCAACTATTATATTTTTCGTTGAGAATTCACCTTTTTTGGTTGAAAATTCAACAATTCGATTTTTTGGTTAAGGATTCATCACTAAAGTTAAAAATTCATCTATTTTGTTGGAAATGCAATATTTTTACTTGAAATATGAAGAATCTGAAGCGTATCAATTTAAATTAAATATTAGTACTTACATTATTTTTATTTAAAAGAATTTATTCACCTATTTTCGTGAAAAATTTCCTCATTTCCCCTGTTTCGGAAATATTTGAAATTATCAAAACGAATTTACTTCATAGTCTTGTTTTGTAATGTCAAAATTATTGATTTGAGGTGTTTTAAAAGATTCTTCAAATTTAAGAGGGAAGGGGAAAAATAGGATCAGGTGAAAAAAGGGACGGACGGCTCTGGGGACGGACTGTGATCTCTGAACTACACAATTTCATTTTAATTAATTAATCAATATCAATTTTAAAAAGCTGAAAATTATTGTAATTTGATGCTTTTATTATATTTTGATAAAAATGGTTCAACATTAATTTCTCGAAATATGTTTCTTGAGCTGATAAACGCAACATTAAGTTCCAAAATTATTTTTTTCCAGAATTTTCGTTACCGTTGCTTTACGTGTTTTCCTATCTTCATATTTACATCTTAAAACGTACAATGTAGGGATCGGGAAACATTTTTTAATTATTTAAGTTCATTACATAATTTCTGAAGAAAAAAAAGAACAAAAATTTCCGCGTCCCATGATTAATATTCTACTGGCTTTGAATTTCAGTTACAAATCCCCTTAATGAATCAATTAAAAATAACACTATTCAAAACATATAATGCTTAATGCCGTATTCAAAAAATAGCTTTAACATTAGTTTAAAAAATAATTAATTTCGCTTCATTAATTAAAATCCACTAATTCTTCATAAAATTCGGATTGTTTCAAATGAAACAATCCAATCCCGCCAAAAAACTGTTTAGTTATCACTTCAAGATCTTCATCTCTTTGGAAGTGATTCATTCAAACTCTCAGAAGAACTCTTATGTCGAAACAATGTGCTCGATCCATATGGAGCTAAAGTTGCCCAAGGAAATTCCTAAAATAAAGAAACAGCAACTCAGCGAAATCACAATAAAAATGCTCCATTTGAACCAACTCTTAACAAAACAGAGAAATCACTCCTAGGAAGTAAATTATGGGATTGCATGAGTAGCAAAATTTATCTGCAGCACACACTGGTGGCGCCTTCGCGGCTGATCACGTGACTGTTTTACACGAGTCGTAAAACGTCTCGAAAAGTGTCACGTTGTCACGTGGATCGCCAAGAGACCCCGCAACAGAAATATCATGTTTAGAAGGCAAAGGAAACGCGGAAAAACTCGGGAACAACGCAATTTTCTGCCCCGAATCAAATTCCAACTCCTTCAACATTGAGAATCCTACTTCCCTGTTAATATCAATTTATAAAAAGAGCAGAATCACCTAGATTCTAGAAGCCCCCCTAGGTACCTATTGATTTGTATCGGGTTTTCTCGAGATACTTTTTTATTCTCACGAAGCCGATCAGATGCCTCATTTTACAGATTCTTATCAACCAGGTCACCAGGTTTCTGTTGTCAATGATTTATCCGATTCCATAAAAAGGAAACGAGTCTCCTAATGACATTAAACCCCAACAATCATTCCATTTGATTTCCAGAATTGATTGAAGCATTCTTAATTCTGCCTTTCAGAATAAATTTCTCTTCGGTTTGCAATTTTCTAAACAAGTATCATCAGTAAAGTTCAATTTTCAGTCATGACTCGCATGATATTGAATCCTCTCAAGTTCTAAATGCCTTCAAACTACCAACAACCGTGCAGATAATCGTGACAGAAATCATTCGAAAGAGTTGCTTCTATTCTTGTATTTTCTATTGTGTTTTGTGAGGCTCAATTGTGACTAGACAGAAGTTATGTACTACTCGAACGGAACGTTGCATTGAACAACGAACGATGCCATGACCAGCGAATGCAATATGCACTATACGCGACTTGACAGCATAGCACAGCATGGCAGCATATAGATATAGGTATACATCCATTAGCTACAGCAAAATGTGCCAATTGCCAAACCGAATATATCCGAAGCCCGAAGGAGCGACGGAGCGAACGAAAGGTCATGGAGTGGGGGAAACGCCAGAGCTCTCTCCCCACCACCATTGAACAGAATCGCGCGCAACCGCTACAGAGCCGGCAGCAGGAACATTTGTGCCCCAGGTGTTCCCAGCGATCACAGCGCAAAAAGCTCCAAAAAGGGGGAAGATTAAAGCTTAATTTTTATATTTAGAAAATCAGAAACAATCTTTTTATAAGAAATTATATGCAGGCCTCAGAGTCCTTCCGGAATTTATTATAGGGACCAAAGGCAGGGTGGCCGTTTTAATCAAGAAAAAAATGCCCGGTCATTTCCCAGTTCACAAAAATTTGTCGCGGTCATTGAAATTTAGATTTAAAACTGAACTTCCAATTAAAACATTGAAAGTGGAACTTTTTTGAATATTAAACTTTGAAAATTAATACTTAAAAATTTGTTAATTCAAAAGCTCAATAATTTACACGTATAAAATGGAAGCTTTGTAACACTTTTTAATTGGTCTGTTTTAAATTAAATGCCGCTAAACTGCAAAATTAATAATTTTTAACTTATATAAATTGTACAATTCAAAGATTTAAAAGAATATAAAAGCAAGCTATCATTTTAAATGCTCTAAATTGAAGAATGAATCAACAGACTAATCAATTTTACAAATTATATCATTTTAAGCAATTATCAGATATAAACATTAAAAATTGAAAGATTATAAATGTTTCTTAAATTAAAAACTTTTTCTATTTTAATTTTGACTCGTAACAAATTAATCATTTTTCATTTCGTATTTATACATTAAAATTTGTTTTGAAATATTTTCAAATATTCTCTTAAAATTTTTTATAAAACAAATAATCAGATTAAATTTTCTCAGGAGTTGTATTCTCATGAAGCCTTTCAAATAATTTTTAATTATTTTTAAAAAATATTTTCAAAACTTCTAAATATTATTTAAAATAATACGATTTTTTCCTGAAACTTTTAATAAATCCTGCAAAATTAAAAAACTTGCTGCAAAATGTTCTAGATTTTTTTTCAATTTTAAAAATGTTTTGAAATCATTTTAAATATTCTCTTAAAATTTATTTTTCAAAATAAAACAAAAATCATTTGTTTTACATTTTTTGAAACGTACTTACATTTTTTCTGAAGTAATAATTGTTTAATTGTTATTTATTCGTTAAATGTTGTTTCTGTTTAAAATCTTTTTAATATTCTGCTAACATTAATTTTCCAAAATAAAAAATTATTTAAATTTTTCACAGAAATCTTGAAAAAATATTTTTATTATTTAAACCCTTTCAAAATCCTTAAAAAGCTAAAGAATTTTAATTCGAAATATTCAAAAATCTATATCTTGTTTTAAATCTTTTGAAAATGTTTCAAGTTTTGAAGTGAGTTTAAATTTTTTCAAGATTTGTAAATATTTCCTCAGCTTACTCGAATTTTTTCTAAATCAATAATTGTTTAACTATTATATACATCAAAGTTAAACAATCTCATCAACAAATAAAAAGTTTTGAAAATAGAACAATTATAATTAACATTACAACGTTCAAAGTTTAAGTTTAGCTCTCTGAAATTTTAAGAATTGAAGGCTTTCTGTTTCAAACAATTTGTTTTAAAATTGGATTATTTTAAAGATTTCATTTATAATTGCTCATTTTAAATTAAAAATCAAACACTGCTAACTATTGAAAAATTGATCTTTTTTTTAATTACAAATTTTCAAATTGAGTGGGTTAGAAATGGAACATTTTTGACTGAAACAATATTTGTATAGGATTTGAAATTTAATAAAAGCTTTTAATTTTTAATCTATTAATTTTAAATTATTTAAAAATTGAACATAGTTTACAAAGTTACAATCAGACATTTAAATTTGTTTAATTAATAAGGCTTTAGAATGGAAACCGTTCCATTTTTAACATTAAAATCTGTAAATTATTCAATTTTCAACAGATTCAGAATCGCCCAGTAAAATCAATAAATTATTCTTTAATTTCAAATACTCGAACTAAAGTACAATTTAAAAAATCATTAATGAATTTATATTCACAGTTGATCAACTTAAAAAAATATTTGTCAACACATTCCAAAATCAAACGCTATTTATATTTTATTGTTTAAATTTTCAAAACTCCATTTTAAAATTCTTTCAACTGAAACTGTACTCATTAAAATTCATAATTCAGTCCGAATTAAAAAAACTTCAAGTCTCTTTAAATCTTTGAAAACCTACTAATTTCGAACCAAGAAAGTGACTAATGACTACAAAACACTTCTAGTTAAATTTAAAAGAATTCAAATGGATTGGAAAACATTTTTAAATAGAAAAAATTATATCGATTACAATAAAAGTTAAGTTAATTCAGAGGAATTTAAGGTAAATGAGAAGAATTTGATACAATTCATGAAAAATTAAACTGAATTCAAAAAGCAATCCATTGAATTGAAAACAATTCAAAAATATGAAAAAATTCATTGAATTCAGTAAGTTTGAAACGAGCTTAGAAAGATTCAAGGAAATTCAAAATAATTTGATAACATGCCTAAGAATTCAAGGTGCGGTTAAAAGAATTTAGGATCATTTGAATAAAAACTTAAAAAAAAAAAGAAAAATCCACTGAATTAAAAAGAATTCCAGAGAATTTAAAAGAATTCAAGGTGAATTTAAAAAAAATTCAAATCTCATCAAATATTTGAAACCCGACTAATTTCTAATAAAAGAAGTGACAAATGACTACAAAACAATTCAAATTGATTTCAAAAGTATTCAAATGAATTTAAAAAAAAATTAATCAAGCAAATTCTATTTATTACAATTAAATTTGAGTGAATTTATAGGAATTTAAGGAAAATGAGAAGAATTCGAAAAAATTCATAAAAAACCAAACAGAATTTAAAAAACAATCACATGAATTCAAAGCAATTGAAAAATATGACAATATTTATTAAATTGAGTCAGATTGAAAGGAGTTTATAAAAATTAAAGAAAATTTAAAAGAATTGTATAAACTGCCTGAGAATCTAAGATGAGTTTAAAAGAATCCATATCTCCAAAATTCTTTAAAAACCTTCAAACTATTTAAATAAATAAAAAAGTTCTAAGAATCTTTTAATTTTTCCTAAAATATTCCAAATCCTCTAATATCTTTTGAAATCTCTTGGAACGTTTTGAAGATTTTCAGAATTCCTGGGAAACTTTTACAATACCCTCAAATATTTCAATTTCTTTGAAATCTCATTGAATTACTGAAATCCATTAAAATTTTATTTGTAATCTTCTAAAATAACCTAAAATATTTAAAATCCTTTAAAATCTTTTGGGAGTTTTTAAAGATCTTGGAAATGCCAAGGAATCTGAAAAAATACCTTGAAATATTTCAAATCCTTTGATCATTTTGCCAAATGATCCTCAGAATCAATTAAATCAAAACTTAAAAAATTTTTTTAAAAATCCATGGATTTAAGTATAATTGAGTAAATAAAAAAAGTTTAAGTGAATTAAAACAATTCAAAAGTATCACAAAGAATTAAAAGAATACCGGATAAATTAACAAGAATTCAGGGTGAATTCTGAACAATAATTTCAAATCTCTTTCATTCTTAGAAACTTGGTTGAAAATTTATATATATATTTTTTTCATTGAAAATTTATGTATTTCATCTTCATGGTCGAAAATTCACCTTTTTGGTTCACAATTCATTTCTTTGGTTAAAAATGTTAGTATTTTGTTAAACCTTCTTTTTTGGTTAGAAATTAAGTTTATTTAACTGAAAATTTAACTACTCGTTATTTGGTTTAAAATTTATCTTCTGAAGTTGCATTCCCAACTATTTGTTTGAAAATTCGTCTTTTGTGGTAGAATATTAATCTTCTTGGTGAAAAATTCAGCTTTTTGAACAATTCATTTTATCGGTTGAAAATGTAACTATTTTGTTGAAAATTTGTTTTCTTTTTATAGTTAAAATTATTGTTTAAATGTAAGTATAACTATTCCATTTTTGGTTAAAAATTTATCTTTTTTAGTTGAAAGTCAAAATGACTGTTTAGATCATTAAAATTTACTGATTCAGTCAAAGGACGTTACTGATTAGATCAATTTGTTTTGATTGATAGTAAGGAAATCTTCTTAATTCAAAGCTCACCTTTTTTGGTGTATTTCAACTGTTTTAGACTCAAAATTAAAATATTTTTTGAAATATCAACTATTAGGTACATTTTTTGTTGAGCATTCACGTTTTTATTAATGAAAATTGAACTACTTGGTTGAAAGATACACTACTACTTTGTTCAAAATTCATTTTTTTTTTTGTTAAATGATTTATCATTTTAGTCGAAAACACTATGTTCAGTTGAGAAATTAACTATTTTATTCAAAATAGGTTTTTTTTTCAAAATTAATTTTGATAATTGAAAATTGAACGGTTCCATTTTTTGTTAAAAATTTATCTTTTTTAGTTAAAAATTCAACTGTTTGGTGCAAGATTCAAATATTTTGTCAAAAATTCATCTTTTTTGGTTGAATTCTACTGTTTTTAATTAAAAATAAGAAACTTTTTTGTTTAAAATATCAAGTATTAAATTTATCTTTTTGGTTGATATTTTATCTTTTTGGTTGAACATTAATTTCTTTGGTCGAAAATTTAACCTGAAAGAAAAATTTATCAGGGAAAAGTCAGGGAACGATAGGGAATTTCAAAACTGGTATTTTGTAGCAAACCTGTTTTTTAAATAATGCGCCTCAAGTTAAAATTTAATAGGGGTGGGGGAAATTATAGGTTCAACTAGTTAGTGAAAAATGTATGTATTTTGTTGAGAATTAATATTTTTTGGTAGAAAAGCAATTTTTGGTTAAAAATGCAAGTATTTGATTGGAGATTAATCTGTTTTAGTTGAGAATTCAATTATTTGGTTGAAAATTAGTTTTTATTGGTTCAATCCAACTGTTTTTTATTTTTATTAAAATCTGTTTTTTAGAAATATCAACTTTTGAATTATTTATTGGAAATTCATCTTTTTAGATTGAAAAATTCAACTCCTTGGTTGAAAATATATATTTTTTGTAGAACATTAATGTTCTTGATTTAATGTTCGTCTTTTTGGTTGAAAATTGAACTATTTGGTTGAAAATTTAACTGTTTTGTAGAAAGTTTATCTATTTGGTTAAAAACGGAACTGTTGGTTTAAAATTCATCGTTTTGGCACGTCCCATAATTAGTCATTGAGACAATTTTCCGATATGTTGTGATTTGTCGAGACGATAGACGTATTATTTTAGTCAATTATTGCAGAAGTTAAAACGAAATTTCTATGAAACGTGAAGAAATAGTGTCTTTATTTTATTTTTTCTCGAAATAATAGAAAAATAGAGTCATTGATCAAAAAAAGTGTCAAATAGTGTGAATAGTGTGGT
>JAUELO010000087.1:3297428-3313900 GCA_032357855.1 Amphibolips quercusostensackenii | reverse complement strand
ATTTTTTTTTAGGTTTCTAATACTTTGAAAAAAAATTATTATTTACGTATATTTGATCACATTCATCAATTTTGACCAATCAGCGAAGGCTTTCTACTTGACAGCTGATACAGCTGACTATCTAAACTAATCTATAAATGGATTTAGAAATCAACGAATTCCCTAAAGTTAGATTATTAGCTAAGAAGTGTTTTGTGCCTGGATGTGATTCTAGGGAGGATAAAGATCCGAATAAAATTTTCATTTGTTTACCGCAAAATAAATATACTTTGAACCACATTTTAATATATTTTGTTTCTTTGAATCAAGATGTCAACAAACTTAACCTCTAAAACACAAATGCTCAGATCGTTATCTAGACCTTAGGTGTATATATAATGTATCACTTCTTTTTAAAATGTGCTGATGTTTCAAAATATACCATAATAAATAAAGAAACCCACATTTAAACCAGAAAAAGACAGCAAAAACTTTACACTTGTTTTCACTTACATTAAATGCGGGAGTGCTAGGTTATGTCCGTAATACGTAAACGGAATTACTAAAATCGCGAGAGACTATTTCAATTATTTTCTTCGTAATAATTATTAATTATAATTTGATAATAATACACGAAAGCCGTTTAGAGACATTTATAAATTGAAATGCATGTTTATAAAACATTTTTATTATTTATTTTTTTTGCATAATTTAGACAGTTTGAATTTTCCCGCGAAGAACGACGTCACAAAGATATAACCAATCTATGCGTTTGGCAAAAAATGCCGCGAGCGGGCTCTATATTCAAACTTTATTCTGAAAAAAAACATGTTTCTTATTCAATAAAAAATTCTTTTTCTTGGAATATGTTAATGAGCTACTAAAGAATCAAAATATCTTTTTGTCTCATCACATGCAACATCCCCATTCTAGATAGTAAGATATCTTTGAAAAAACTCTTACTTTCGTAATTTTAATATTTTCATGGATGCCAATATTTTTTACACACCTAAAGATTTTATCTGTTTCCATGAATACTGATACTCACATTTTGTTAAATTTGAAATAGTAATATTTTTTTATCTTTATTTAAAAATGTTTCATATTTAAAAAATTTACTTGTGCAATTGATGATTAAAAAATTGTTGAATTTAGAACGTCTAGAAATTGTCTAATATTACAAAAACAAAAGTATTTAATTTCAAACGCTATTAATTTGCAATTTTGTAAGAACTAAAAACAGTATCAACTACACATTTTTTAGATATAAAAAGGAAACATTTTCAAAATAAACCCTGAGGGATAAGAAAATAAATTTTAAAAAAATTGTATTTAAGTAAAGAATAAAGAAGAAGAAAGAAGAAAAAGAAATTTTTTTATATTTAAATAAATCTTGGCATTAATTAAATATTATATGGAACGTATATTTTAAAAGAAGAAATATTTAACATCTACTAAAAACTGCGCTTAAATTTTCAAAACGGTTAAAATCTGTTTCTTGTAGTTTTTGAGAACAATTTCATGGGTTAAATTTTTTAATATATTTAATATCCACTGAAAAATTCGATTATACTACCTAATCCGTTTAAAAACAATATTTTTGCTACATTTGAAAATTTTGAAAATCCTACAACTCTCAATTTTCAGAAAAATCAAATATTCTAACATTTTCAAAGTACGATCTTGACATTAAATCGTTTAAAATTAATTTTTTTAATTACCTAGAATATATTACGTTCATGTATTTATATAATTAAAAATTAGTTAAAATTACGATTACAATTTGAAATACTCCAATCTAATCATTTCAGTTTTAGAGTCTTTAGCTTTTTCTGCAGTCAAATATTGTTGAATTTGAATAGTTACGTTTTTAAAATCTTTATTTAAGAATTGTTCATATTTCAAAACATAATTTTACAATTAACAACTCAGAAATAGTTCAATTTTAAGGGTTTAAATTAAAAATTTTCTGATCATGATAATTTAAATTTTAAATTATTAGACTTAAAACATTTTCAAGATAAAATGTTTAATTTTCACACACTTCTTAATTGAAGTTGTCTAATATAACAATTTTAAAAAATGTATAAAAATATTGCGATTAATTTTTTCCACCTGCATCTCTTCCTACAAAAGAAAACTACTGCATACAGAAATTAATTGAAAAAATAAAATTCTTTCTTCAGAGTAGAATTCTTTGCGAAACGGCAGTGACATTTTTATTTAACTTTAATCAATAGAAAATCGAGTTTGCTTTTAATTATACCTAACAAAAAAAATTAATTTTAATTTTAGCACTTTTTACACTATTTCAACTACCTTTGATTGAATCTAAATTTTATCTAATTAAATTTATTAAATTCTAAATTTAATAAGTTAAACTTAACTGAATTAATATTTAAATTAAATTATTAATTAAATGATTTAATTTAATTATATAAAAAATTAATTTAAGATTAAAATTAATATAATTTTAATTACATTTTTAAATTTCATTAAAATTCATTAGCTAATAATAATTATAATATTTCTAACTTAATGACAATTGTTATTTGAATTTAAACGACAGAATCTTCAATGTGGACAGATAGACCATCGTACTTTGTTATAGTTAATTTCAGAAATATTTAAGTTTTATAGATTAAACAAAAAATATATTACCTTTAAAGTTTTATTTTAATCCTGCATAGTTTATTTTGAAATTGAACAAATTTAAAAAAGTGAACACAAACAATTAAAATTTTTAAAAATAAAAAATGTAATTCTAATATAATTCTAACTGTAATAATTTAATTAATTTTATGAATAAAAAAATTTTAATGATTGAATTTGGGTATTTTCTAGTTCGGGTAATTTATAATTTTTATAATATTATTCAGGAATTGCATTATTAGGGAATTTTATAATTGTGAAATTTTATTATTTGAACATTTTTTTATTCGGGATTTTTCAGATTTCCCCTAGTATAGAACAGAATAATTTCATAGATGTAAAACGAAAAATTGTGTTTTTAAATAGGCTGTGTCTAGTCGTCCCGAAAAATTGGGGGACTTCGAAAAGGGGATAGGCTAGTCGTCCCGAATTTTCGGGACGACTAGCCAAGCTTATGAAAAATATTGGACTAGTCATCCTGAATTTCGGGACGACGAGACACTTCGTTTTTAATATAGCATATTTAAAGAGAAAAGGAGAAAAAGGAGAAGTTTTTTTTAAAATGATAAAAAAGAGGAATTTGACAAAAAAGGGGAAGCTCAGGGGAACTTTATACTCACTGTCGTAACCAGCGGACCAAGTCCACATGGAAACCATTGCTAACAGCCAATGGAAAAACAGGCCTTCTATACGCCAATAAATTTGAGGCTGGTAAACTTTGACTGGAAATAGTAACGCCATCCATACAACATACGTTGGGATGCAGTAAGCATTGTTCACGAGAACAAACAATGTCCGGGCTATACATTTTACTAAAGTTACTGCGCTGTTCAATATCCTGTAACACAAAAATACGCATTTTAATTTTATTCCACACGCGTAAAAAAAAACTTTAAGTTTCTAATTACGATTCAAAGCATTTTTTCTGTAACAGATACAACATGAAATTATTCCGAAATAATTCATATTTTATAATAAAAATATCCGGATGTGAAAAGATTCTTACAGCACTAAAATATTAATCTTCAATTGTCACACAAGAAGAAATTCTTTGTGAAAACAATTTCGTAATAGAATTTGTTACGGCGGGACTGCCAGACACATTATCATTTCAACAGATATGCTTTTTGATGTAGCAACTTTGATATAGTAATCTTCTTCAAATAAGCCTTCAATTTGAAATTTTTCAATTCTGTACATATTCGATTCACTATTGACGCTTGCAGTTTTAAACTGTACGATTTTGAACGCTTCATTTAAAAATATTATTTCTGAGGGTTAAATTCGAAATTTATAAATGTCAAATGATATGCATTTTCAATAAACGTGGGAACAATAAAAAAAAGAAGTACTAAGAAAAAATGAGTGTATACAATTCATAAAAAATATTAGCACAAAGGAGTTAATCAACCAAACGTAAAAAGAATAATAATTTTAATAGTGTTGGTTTTAAACTATCTACTGTTTCAAAAATCTTAAAATCGCAAAAATCTTGAAAATCCAAAAGATTTTCAGAAAATAAAAGACAGGTTAAGAATGTAAATAATGAGTTCGGAAATAAAATATGATTTTAATGTTCCTGATCGAGTTCTACATACGTGCAGGCTGCGCTGGAACCATAAGGAAGCCTTTGCACCGTCCACTTATGCAATTACATTATTAAGGATAACTTCTATAAGTTGATTCCGTTAAAATTAATGTTGATTCCATTTGTGTTATACATTCCTAATATCAAAGATCGTGCCTTGTCACAAGTGCTCTCTGTCAGTTTATTAAAGAATAATGATTTATAAATGATTTCTGGTTTGTGAAATGTTTTCTTTAGTCACGAAATTTTAAAAATTTTAAATCATACAATATTCATAACATGATATTTTCACTTTGAACAAAAAATCATAACAACCATCGATTAATTAAAAAAATTATTTAGTATTTTTGAATTAAAACAATACTAATAATAAAAATGTATTAATCTACTATCCGATGTTCGATGTGATATTAATTATTTACATTTTTATTAACTGATTACTAAAACAACTTTCTTTCTATAAGAAATAAAACTTATCAAAAAACAATACATAGAATAAAATAAACTTATCGCGTCGAAATTTTAGAAAAGGGAAGAAAACATATTAATCCATAAAACAATTAATACATTTTCCACCAAAAATGTAATAGTTACATTTTCAGTTCAAACGATACAAAAGAGTTAACTAGCCTGATCTTAAAGTATCCATATAATTATTAATTCATAATTAAATTTATTCTCTTTTTCTATTTTTCTAGAAATTAATATTTTTGAGGTTACGGCTTTCTTTAACGGCTTTAATTGAAAAATAGCAACAAATAAATATGTTAATTAGAACCTATCAATGTAGAACAAGCTTTTATTTATAAACTTTAATTATACGAAACGAACTGAGAAGAGAAACATGATAAAATTTCAATAAAATATATGAATTTTCAACGAAACAGATGAATTTTTAAATAAAAATGATACAATTTCCACCAAAAATGGAATAGTTACATTTTCAGTTAAAAAAAAACAACTAATTTTCAGCCAAAATAAAACAAATTTTCAACAAAAGTTTCATTTTTAATAAAAAAATATCATTCTTTAACCAAAAATATGAAAAAATTAATCATTTTCTACAAAAACTGACGAATTTTCAATGAAATACATGGATTTTAAAATAATCATTCAATTTCTAGCAAAAATAGAATAGTTAAATTTTCTGCTCAAAAATTAATTTTTAACCAAAGCAAAACGAATTTTCAATTAAAAAATTTAAATTTTCAACAAAAGATATGAATTTCAACCAAAAAGATTAATTTTTAATTGAGAAGATTTATTTTCTACAAAACAGACAAATTTTCAATAAAATACATTGATTTTCAACAAAGGATGATACAATTACCACCAAAAATGGAATAGTTGAACTTTCAGTTTTAAAAAATTAATTTTCAACAATATAGTTTAGTTTTCAATGAAAAAAGATAAATTTTTTAACCAGAGCTATGAAATTCCAACCAAAAGATGAACTTTTAATCAAGAAAATTTATTTTCTACCAAAAAAGAGGAATTTCGAATAAAATACATGAATTTTAAACTGAGAATGATAAACTTGACACCAAAAATGAAATAGTTGAATTTTCCATTAAAATTAATTTTCAACGAAAAAGATGAATTTTGAAGCAAGAAGATTAATTTTCTACAAAAAAAATAAACTTTCAGTCAATTACATAAATTTTCAACTAAGAATGACACATTCACCACCTAAAATGTTACATAAATATTTAACTGAGAATTCTACATTTACCACCAAAAATGGAATAGTTAATCTTTCAGATGAAAAAAAATTAATTTTCAACAAAACAGTTTACTTTTCAATTAAAAAAAGCTAATTTTAAACCAAAAAGATAAATTTTTAACTGAGAAGATTAATTTTCTACCAAAAAAGACGAATTTTCAATAAAAGACGTGAATTTTCAACTGGAAATTATACACATTTAACCAAAAATGGAATACTTAAATTTTCAGATAAAAAAAACTAATTTTTAACCAGAAAGATGAATTATCAACCAAGAAAATGAATTTTTTACCAAAGAAGACAAATTTTCAATAAAATACATGAATTTTCAACTGAAATGATGCATTTACCGCCGGAAATTGAATAGCTGAATTTTCAGTTAAAAAATTAATTTTCAACCAAGAAGATAATTTTTAACCAAGAAGATTAATTTTTTACCAAAAAAGGCAAATTTTCAAAACAATACATGAATTTTCAACTGAGAATTATACATTACCGCCAAAAGTGGAATAGTTGAATTTTCAATCAAAAAATTAACTTTCTACTGAAAAAACTAATTTTTAACAAAATAATTTAATTTCCAACTAAAAAAGATACATTTTCAAACAAAGATATAAATTTTCAACCAAGGAAATGAATTTTCAATCAGGACGATTTATTTTCTACCAAAAAATACGAATTTAGAAAAAGACGAATTTCCCAAAAAATGCATAAACTTTCAACTAAAAATGATAAACTTACCACCAAAAATGAAACAGTTTAATTTTCATTTGGAAAATTAATTTTCAACCAATACAAACCTAATTATAACAAAATAGTTTAATTTTCAATTTAAAAAGATAAACATTCAACGAAAGATATGAATTTTTAATCAAGAAGATTTATTTTCTACCCAAAAAGATGAATTTAAAAAAAATACATGATATCCAATTAAAAATGATACTTACCGATAAGAATGAAACAGTTAAATTTTCAGTTCAAAAAGATATGACTTTTCAGCCAAAAAGATTAATTTTCAGTCAAGAAGATTTATTTTCTACCAAAAAGATGAATTTTCAACTAAAAATGATACATTTACCACCAAAACTGAAATAGTTGAATTTTGAACCGGAAAGATGAATTTTTAACCAAAAAAATTAATTTTCTACCAAAAAACCTAGTGGGCACAAAAGTAAAACAACGTCATTAGAACGGCTCAAAAACTTCCTAAGTCAGCCCTAAAAACGTTCCTTGAACACACAATGTTCCAGAGACGTTTTAAAGACGTATTTGGAACATGAAACGTTTTCAGAACATTATTTGGCCTAAGTTAGGACAGTTTTTGAAACGTTCAAATAACGTCTTGTGAGCTAGCACGTACAAGGAACGTTTTTAGGCATTCCAATTACGTTCCTAAATTTCGAGACCACTGGAAAGATGGATTTTCAATAAAATACGTGAATTTTCAACTGCAACTCATACATTTTCAACCAAAAATGGAATAGCTAAATTTACAGTTGAAAAAAAATAGTTTTCAGCCAAAATATAACGAGTTTTTGACAAAATTATGTAATTTTAAATTAAAAAAGATCATTGTTCAACCAAAAACATAAACTTTTAAACAAAAAATTGAACTTTAAACCGCCATTCGTCAGACGTTGTTTGTCCTTAAGAATACAATAACTGCATGCAAATTCTGCGAATGCAAAGATACAAAGCCACTGCCTCCACCAGAATTGCAACACAATAAGAAACAGGAATTGCACATTACATGGAAGTTTCATGTATATATAGCTCATTTCTATTGTATTCAAATAATTAGGTTAAAACGAAAAAAATTGAAAGTCAATTCGCTTAACTTTATTCGTGATGCCCACGTGTTCTAATCTATCAAAACGATTTTAATATAATTTTTGATAATGATTCAAATGAATTCGTGTACCAAATAACAGCGATAATGACGTAGTTTTGAGATACGATAATAAGTACTATCAAAGCCATTAACAGTATCCATTTACATTAAAATAGGTGAATTTCTTTTCAAAAATAGGTGACAAAAGAAGTTTCATAATTTAAATAGACATGTAAATCAGTGCCTTTTAAAATTTTATCAGTAGAACCGATAACTGAACTTAGTAAATACATCAAGTCATCAAATATGAAATAATCCCACTGAATCATTTCCCCCTCAGGCGTGCGGTTTACGCTTAATTTATGGGTCACACAGTCAGTAGCCGATGCAATATATTCTTTTTTAAAGGAAATGAGATGGAATGTATTTTCCCAGTGAATTTAGAAGAATTCAAGCAAATTAAAATAACCCAAGAGAATTCCAAAGAATTAAAAAGAATTTGAAAAAATTCAGAATAAATTAATGAAAATTCAGGGCGAATCCCAAATTAATTAAAATTAATTGCAAAAAATAGTTGAAAATCCCATAAAATCTTTGAAATCCTACGAAATTCTTCAATTCTTCTGAATTAATTCTCGTAAAGCCATTAAAATATTATAAAATCCAGTAATATTTTATTAAATTTGGTGATATTACCTGAAACCCTGAAAATTTAATTTTAAAAAACCTTTAGAATACCTTCAAATTATTGAAATCAATTAAAAGTTCCCTGAAATTTTTCAAATATGTACTTTGAAATGTTTTGTAATCCCTTAAAACTTTTCAAAGCACTTAAAAATGCCTTGAAATCTATTAAAATACAATAAAATAATTTAAATCTGTTGGAATCCCTTCAATTTCTTGAAATCAATAAAAAAAAAACTGGAATCTTTTAAAATACCCTAAAATATTTAAAAACCTTTGAAATCTCTTTTAATTTTTGAAATAATTTAAAATTCGTTTAGAATCATTTAAAATTTCCTAAAATATTTCAAATCTTTTTATATCTTCCGAAATTCTAGTAAATTCTTTAAAGCCACACGATTTTTTTTAATTTCTTAAAATTATTGAAATCCTTCGAAATTCCTTTAAAATGTTTAAATCTCTTGGAATCTTTTAAAATTCCCTGAAATATTTCAAATCATTACAAAAATTTTAAAACACCTTAAAACTATTTAAATCTCTTGAAATGAATTGGAATCTTTTAACATACCTTAAAATATTTAAAATCCTTTGATATCCCATTGCATTAATAAAATCAATAAAAAATTCTTCGGAATCTTTTAAAATTCCCTAAAATCTTTAAGATTATTTAAAATCTTAGGAAAAATCTTGGAGCATTTGAAAATCTTTGAAATCCTTCAATTTTTGAGAATATATTCTTTGAAATCCATTTAAATATTATAAAATTATATTGCCTGAAATCATGGAAAATTGATTAAAATAACTTGAAAGCTTCCAAAATCTCTTATAATTATTGAAAGTCTCAGATATCTTTTAAAATCCATTGCAATCTTTTAAAATACTCTAGAATATTTTTAATTCTTTGAAGTCGTTTGAAATCCCTTTGAACTTTTGAAAGATCATGAAAAATTAAAAAAATATCCTAAAATCTTAAAAATAAAATACCCTAAAATACATCAAATCCTTTGAAACCTTTTAAAATACTCCTTAAATCTTTAAAATAATTTGGAATCACTGGAAATCTATTTAAAAAAACCCAAAATATTTTAAGTCTTTTGAAATATCTTCAAATTATTGAAATATACTCAAAATTCCTTTGAATCTTTTAAAAACCCTAAAATATTGCGAATACTCTGAAATCTTTTTAAATCCCTCGAAAATTTTTTAATCTCTTGAAAATTCCTCGGAATTTAAAAAAATGCCCTGAAATCCTAAAAATGTTTTGGAATCCCTTCAAATTATTTAAATATATTAAAAATTCCTTGGAATTTTTTAAAATGTACTAAAACCTTACGGACCCTATACAATCGTTCCATATCTTCCGAAATTCTAATTAATTCTTTAAAACCCAGTTAATTTTTCTTTTAATTCCTTAAAATCATTTTAATCCTCGCAAATTTCTTTAAAATGTTTAAATATCTTAAAAATTCCCTGAAATCTTTTTAAATATCCTAAAATATTGCAAATCCCTTAAAATCTTTAAAAATCCTTTTAAATTTTTTTAAGACCTTGAAAATGCCTTCGGATCTTTGAAAATATCCTAAAATATTCCAAATTCTTTGAAGTCTTAAGAACCGTTGAACTTTTTAAAGCTCTTGAAAATCCCTTGGAATCTTTTAAAATATACTAAAACCTTATAGATCTTTCAAAATCATTTCATATCTTTCGAAATTCTAGAAAATTCTTTTAAACCCCATGCATTTGTTTTTATTCCTTAAAATCATTTAAATACTTGCAAATTTCTTGAAAATGTTGAAATATCCTGAAAAATCTTTGGAAACTTTTAAAACACACAAAAACCTTATAGATCCTATAAAATCGTTCCATACCTTCCGAATTTCTAACAAGTTCTTTAAAACCCCATACATTTTTCTTTTAATTCCTTAAAATCATTTAAATCTTTGCAAATTCATTGAAAATGTTTAAATATCTTAAAAACACCCTCGATTTTTTTTAATGTCCTAAAATATTTCAAATCCTTTGAAATTTTTAAAAATTCCTTGAAACTTTTTAAAGCTCTTGAAAATTACTGGAAATTTTTTGAAATACCCCAAACTCTTGAAAACCCTTTGGAATCCATTCAAATTATTGAAATCTATTGAGAATTCCTTGAAATCTTTTCAAATACCCAAAAATATTTCAAATCCATAAAAATCTTTTTAAATCCCTTAAAACTTTTTAAAACTCTTGAATATTCCTTCAAATTTTAAAGAATACTCTAGAATCTTTCAAATTCAGTGAAAGCCCTTTAAATTATTAAAATCTGTTAACAATTTTAGGAATCTTTTAAAGTATCCTGAATGATTTCAAAAGAATTTAAGAAAATTTAACAATATAACAGTTGCTAATCCATCGGTTAATTTATTGAAAAAAAAGTGAATTATGTTTTTATTTTAAAAAGTGACTACAGTGACTTTAACTTTAAAAAGTCACTAAAAAGTGATATGAGAAAAAAAGTGTCTGACTACACAGTACAGATATTTAAAGTGCTTCTTACAAGAACTCCCTGACTTTTGTACTTTTTTTTTTAATTCCTGACTGTTTCCTGACTTTCCGCAAACGTTCCCGCTTCAAAATTATTGATATCAAAAAAGATTCACATACAAAAACCACGATTTTTCGAATAACGGCAACAACCAAACTTCTAAAAGTAAATAAACAAATGTCAAGAACTAGTTTTCAATAATTATCTTATTCTAAAACCAATTTCAACACCACCCAGCTTTAACAAGCGTCACTGATAAGCTAATAGACTGCTATGTACTGTCTATAACCAAAAAAAAAATCGAAAAAACATTGCTTATTTATGCTCTTAAATGAACATTGTACACAGAACTAAAAAGCGATAATAAACGGTCTTGAATGAATCACTGACTTTTTTATTTTTAGCCCTGAGTTAAGGTTAAAGAACACACAAGATCCATCAGTCTACTGCTAGCGGTCAGCTTATTAATCATTAATGATCCTACATCATAACAGAATTAACGACTCGAAGTCATAAAAAAATATTCACCGATGAAGAACGTTTCAAACTTTTAAGATTTTAAATGGAAGTATCAGAAACACTTGTGTTGAACAGGTTAGATTTGAAATTAACGATCATCATCAATGAATAGAACAAATCGTATCACCTGACACAAACTACTCGTACTACTTTTGCTCTCAATAGCTCAAATTATCTGCATACAAGCAGCGTATAAAAATGAAATCTAGATGGAAATATCGGTGACGATCTGAGTCGTCTATATATCTGTGTCGCATGCATAAATTAAGAGGCAAACACGAGCTAAGATTAAAACAAGTTACCTAGCGAGATTTAAGACCAAGTTTAATAAACGATGATATTGAAAGCATGCTCTTGATAATTTATCAAAATGTTTTATGATCCTTTGATATCGCGGCAAATGAAACGGCTAAAATGTTCGTGAATCACCTGGCGAGAGTTGATGGTGGAGAGGTGTCAGTCATTTTTGAATAAAGCCGCCTATTCTTTGATTTTGAGGAATGAACTCATCCACCATAGCATTTACTCAATCCCAAATTACATAATGAGTAATCATTATCTCCAATGACACATGGAATAGGTAACCGCGATGTTTACACGAGGTCGCGGACAGAAACACCGACGGAACAATTTTTACTTTCGCCTGCGATCACTCTCTAAGAATTAATGACACTGCGTCCAAAACCCGGGACGATATTTCACGACTTCACAGTTTCATAATTCACTCATATGTTTATGCAGTGTTTCGTGAGTAAATGACAAATCCCATGCGTACTCTCACTTCTGCCGATTTGTAAGATGCATTCCACACCATTCCACACCACACGCATTTAAGACGAAGTTGGCAAACAGGATGAACAGAGAAAACAGAGTTATGGAGATAACAAACATCACTAACAAAATTGTCGGCAGAGAGGTTGGTTTTCAACGTTTTGAAGAGGGGAGCTTACCAGTCGCTAGAGAGCGCTAGCTGCTCGAGTCAAAGTTCCGCGAAAATTAAAATTGGATAAACAAATAATTGCTTTTTCAATTAATTAATAGAACTTTTTAGTTTATTAAGTGATCAAAGTGAAAGCATCAAAAAATTCAATTTGAAAATAAAACAATTAATATTTTCAGTACTAGTTAGTTTTTTTTGTGCAGTCTGTAATTCACAAATATAACATTATATTGACTGAAAAATCTTTTTTACTAGAAAATTCAACTAATTTGATGAAAATTTGTCTTTTTTGGTTGAATTCAACAGTTCATTATTTCAAATTTGAATTTTTCTTGGTAAAAAAATCAATTATTACATTTTTGGTTTAAAATTCATATTTTTGGTTGAAAATTCAACTACTTGGTTGAATGTTGAATTATTTTGTTAAACGCTAATTATTTATGGTTGAAGATTCATCCTTTTGGTTAAAAATCAAACTGCAGTAGAGTTCCGTTTATTTTAAGGACTACTTATTTTAAGGTTCACTTATCTTAAGCTACCTAGACTCGGTTATTTTAAGTTGCGCAGTTTCGTCACCTCCCACCACGGTTCCTGTAGGGGCTGAACGGTCACGCCCGCGGCTGTGACTGACCAATTAAAAAAAGAGACCCGAAGAGCGGGAAGATTTGAATAGAGTATTTCAGTATGCCCTCATGGGAATGCAGACTTTTGCGAGAAAATATTCTAAACGTAAAAGTAAGTGATAAATGTACGAATAGTAATATTTCTCAAGTTTAGGATGTATTTTCTCACTCATGTTTAATTCTTTTGTGAAATCGCGTCCTTTCAGTTTTACGAAATAAAATAAAATATCCTAAATTTCAGGTTAGCGTAGCAGATCGGGTACTCCCTAGCCTCAAATTTTGGACAGTTGCTTGTATTTGTGAATCTGAGAAGTTGTTAATAGACAAAAGAATGAGGCATGACTTAGAAAATGGATTTTACACTTGAGAAATATTACTATTGAAACCTTTATCACTTACCTTTTACGTTTACAATATTTTCTTCAAAAACTCGTACGCAGTTGCAGTCTCAAGTGGTAACCATCCAGACGATTGACATTTCCACCTAGCCTAGCCTAACATTATTTTATTGAAACTTTAAGTATTTTTTACAGAGTCATCGTTTATTGTAGAAGAGTAATTTTTTGTTTAGAACGATTCAGACGACCCTGAATGATTACGTTTTGATTCCCCAGATTTCGTAACAATGCTTGCAGGGAATCCCGGACACGGTTACTTTCATCCTGCAAAGCGCATGTATTATCCTATTCCAAGTTGAAGATTTCTCCTTACCTTTTTTCTCGTTATCCATGTTTTGCAGCTCCAAAAGCACTTGATAAAAAACTGAGAAAAAAATTGCCCGTAATGACGCGCAAATCAGTCAGCACTAACAGAGCGCGACTTTTTCAAATGCGCATGTATCGAAAAGCATTATTATTTATAGCACACACATGCATATGTATTAATTTCCAATCGACCCGCTCTTTTCGGCACATGCGCAGTTGGAAAAGTTGCTCATAATATCTTTGGCCCAGCGATATAAGGCTGGGCAGCCAATGAACGTCGCTTGATAAATATCAACCGCGTAATTGCGGTAGAGGTGGAGACCCCTCCACTCTTAAAATAAACGGTCCGGTACGTTTCCAGGACTTAAAAATAAACGAAACTCTACTGTATTTTGTTTCCAATTCTTTTTTTGTTTGTCAAAAATTAATATTTTTTATTTAAAAATTCAACTACTTGGTTGAATTTTGAACAACTTTATTAAAAATTATTTTTTTTGTTAATAATTAAAAAATTTAAACAAAGTTCTTTTTTGATTGAAAATTTAACTATTTTTTTTCGTGTTTTGGTTGAAAATTATACATTTTTCCCCCAAAAATTTAATTATTAATTTTTTATTGAAAATTTATATTTTTTAATTGAAAACACAACTGATTTCTTGAAAGTACGTCAACTATATGCATTACACTTTTTGTTGAGAATTCATATTTTTTGGTTGAAAATTCAACTATTTGGTTACATTTTTAATTGCTTGTCAAAAATTGATTTTTTTTTGCTCAAAGATTTATCTTTTTGGTTTAAAATCTAACTATTTTGTTCAATTTTTTTTCTTCAAGTTTTTTTTAACTCAAAAATTAACTATTCCATTTTTGGTTGAAAGTTTATCTTTTTGATTAAAATTTTACATATTTGGTTAGAAATTTATATCTTTTGCTGAAAAGTCGTGTTTTTTCGTAGAAAATTATTCTTCCTAGTTCAAAAATCATTTTTTTGTTAAAAAATAAATTTTTACGTTAAAAATTTAAAAATTTTTATCGCTCTATTTTGGTTGAAAATAATTTTTGTAGCTGAAAATGTAACTCTTCCATTTCTTGTTGAAAATTAATCTTTTCTAGTTGAAAATTCATATCTTTTGTTGAAAATTCGTATTTTTTGGAAGAAAAATATTCTTCTTGGTTGAAAATCTATCTTTTTCACTTGAAAATTCAACTAATTTCTTGAAAATACATCTTGCTGGTTGAGTTCAATCGCTTTAAATTTAAAATCTTGTTTGGTTGATATATTAGCTATTACAGATTTCGTTGAAAATTCATATTTTTTATTGAAAATTCAACTACTTGGTCGAATGTTGAATTACATTGTTAAAACTTCATTTTTTTGGTTGAATCTTTTGGGTTAGAAATTCAACTATTTTTTAAATCTTTTTTTTATTGTTTTTTTTAAATTATTTTTGTAACTGAAAATTCAATTATTTCATTTTTTGTAGCAAGTTTATTTTTTTTAGTTAGAAATTATATTTTTTGGTTAAAAATGTATGTATTTTTTACTGCAAATTAGTCTTTTTGGTGGAAAATAAATCTTGCAGGTTGAAAAATCATCTTTTTGCTTGAAAATTAAGTTTTCAAACTGAAATTCCATTTTCGTGTGAAATTTTATATTTCTTAGTTAAAAATTCATTCCTTTAGTCGAAAATTGAAGCATTCCATTTTTAATTTAAAATGTAGCTTTATAGATGAAAATTCAACTATTTAGTTGAAAATTCATGCATTTTTTGAAATTCGCATTTGCGGTAGAAAATCAATTAGTTAAAAAACATCAATAATTTTATTATTATTATTAATTAAATTATTAACATAAACAAATTAATTAATAAAAACTTTTTTCTGTTTGAAAATATAAACTTATCCAGTTTTTGCTTTTCAGCGTAAATAATATATAAAATTACAAAAACACTTACTTTGAAACATTCTTTCAGTGGACATTAATGTTATAATTGTGAAATTCAGAAAAGCATACGCAAGAAAAGCTGACCAGTACTTAAAATAATTCATTTTTTATTTTTAAACTAAATAACTTGCTCTTTAAATTTGTTTCATCAATAAATAATAAAGATTTATAATTAATTTGTACTAAAAAAAAAACAATTTTCAATTTATCCATTTTGAATTTTTACGAAACTTCCACTAAAACAGCTAGTGCTACCTAGCGGCTTGTAAACTTTCCTAGTTGTGACGTCGGTGTTCAAATGGCCGAAACATGGAAGACAAGCACTATCCCACATTTTTTATTTTGCAACATTTTCAATTGATAAAATGATTTTAAATATAACATACAACTCGTATCGACTTCAATTATTTCCTCAATTTTTATTATTTTTGAAAATAATTGTTTCCAACCAAAAAATATCCTCTATCGTGAAAAAGGAGTCCCTTTTCAGGAAGGCCTTTGAATTAATTGATGCGTTAATTTGACACATCGAGTTTGCATCTAGGTTCTCGACCAATCAAATTTGCCATAAACCAACAAGGCATCTATCTAGAAATTAATCCAAATTCCAAAGTAGAATAATTATTGAAGTTGCAGTCCCACGTGGGCAGAGGACGGCGTAAGCAGAAACTCATGAGAGTGAAAGAGATCGACAGAACTATTTGTCTCTTTCACTCTCATGAGTTTCTGCTTTACGCCAACGTTTTCTGCCCACATATAA
>JAUELO010000087.1:3273030-3287711 GCA_032357855.1 Amphibolips quercusostensackenii | reverse complement strand
TTTAGATTGATAATCCAACTGTCTTTTAAGACAATCGTCTTTTCGTCTTGAAAATTTAACAATTTGGTTTAAGTTTAATTTTTTGTATTTTAAAATACGACCGTTTTGTTGAATGTTCATATTTTTTGGTTCAAAATTAATCCTTGTAGTTGGAAAAAGCAACTATTTGGCTAAATTTTCAATTACTTTGTTAAAAATTCGTCTATATTACTTGAAAGTTCTCAACTATTTGGTTGTAAATACAAATGTTCACTTAAAATTTATTATCCTTTTTTTAAATTCAACTGCTTGGTTGCAAATTCATTTTTATAAATTGATAATTCATCTTTTCCTTTTTAAAAGTCAACTGTTTTTTAAGTCATTCGACTTTTTAACTTAGAAACTCAACTCTTGTTAATAATTCGTCTCTTTTGGTTAAAAATCCAACTACTTTTGTTGAAAATGCATAGTTCGTCTTGAAACCTTAGAAATTTAAAGCCTTTCACATAAAATTTAATACTGTATCTATATTAATTTTATTTAAAAGAATTTATCCCTCTATTTTCGTCAAAAATCACACGACTTCCCCTGTTTTGAAAGCATTTTGAGCTGTGAAATCTGAATTAATAAAAAATTACAGTCTCAAAGCCTTAATTCTTGAGTAATTTCAAGTTCATAATGTTAAAAATCAATGTTCCTGAAGTTCAAAATTCATGAAACTCATAAACTTCTCTCATTTGGAAATAAACCATGTTGACAAGTTTGAAAGACTAAAAAGAAATATTTTAAACCCAGATTCAGAATCCGTCAAGTTGAATGACTATTGTTAAAAAATGGTTTTAACTTTAAAGTTTATTTTGATTGTGCAAAGAATATTTGAAAATCAATGATAATTATTTAATATATTCATAAACCAATAAAGTTATTATTTCAGTCATTCAGTGTCTGATACTGCTTTTTTTTATCTTTAAAAATTTTATGCGACTTTTTGTGGACTTTTTTGAAATTATATGCGACTTTTTTTAAGCCTTCTAGTCATAAGCATAAAAATTGTATACCCTTACCGAACATAATTTAAATATTCACTCTAGTTAAATTTATCTATTTGAATAGCTTCATTTTCGTGACTCCCGGGTCATCTTTACACAATTAATTTATCTCATATTTCGTGAATAAACAGCTATGTGAAAGAACAGATCATCTCGACTCTATTCCCGTTTCACACATGTTTCGTAATTTTTTTGCTGATGTATGCTACACATATTGTATCCCTGTGTGAAATTGACTTTTCGAGTAACAGCATATTTCGCCTTCTTATCATAACTGGATTGGTAGTGACTCTATCGACTTCTTTCTTCTCTCACGCTAATGCGACTTGTGTTTTTCAATAAAAATGGTGTGTGCTCAGCTGATAAGTAATTTTAAGATTTATTGGACTATAATTATGTTTTTTATTATACATAGACAAATCAGAATTGGTTTAAAAAATATATTTTCTAAATAATTATGTTGTTACATTAATGATTGAATCTTGAAAATGAGTTTAGGAATTTTCCTCTTTGATTGCAGGACAGCAGTCAAGGTTACAGATTGGAGAGGGACACTTTTGGAGAATTAAAGGTGCCATGTGATAAATATTATGGAGCACAAACCCTGAGATCTGTAATGAATTTTCCCATTGGCGACTCCTCGGAACGCATGCCGGTAAAAAGATTTATTATTTTATTTTTAATATAATTTTCAATATTTTAATGCTACAAATCAGTAGCGAGTATGGTTCGAAAAGCTTTTCTAGAATTTGCGCGATTATTAATTGTTTTAAGTTCAAAATTTATTTTCTATATAGATTTGCACAGTTTTGAAAATGTGTTTAAAAAACTCTATGTAAATACACCTTTAAAATGATCTGAAAAACATGCTAAAATATTAAACGTTTTAGGAATGTTATCAATAATTCACAGTCTCAAAAAGAGAATTTCAAAATTGAACAGTAACTCGAAACGTAATAGTGCAAAAAAGGGGCAACTAATAAAAAAATTAATCAATAAAAAAATTATTGATACTGTAAAATTGATAAAAAAGAATATTTTGGAAGTAGAAAATTCCCGAAACACTGGAAAATTTCCGAATTTAAACAAATAAAAAGATTGTTTTTGAATACATATTGTTTATTTATAAACATTACAATAATAAAATATTCAAAAATTAATTTTTTTAAATCTTTGATTAAAACATTCTATCAATGTACTTTTAATAAACAAATGAAATTTATTAAAAAATCATTTTTTTAATTGTTTTAATTCGGGAATTTTAGTGTAGAATATTTTATAATTCAGCAATTTTCTCTCGAGAAGTTTCGAATTCTGGATTTTTACACAACAGTAATTTTATAATTTTTGGAAATTTCTTTTTCGAATGTTTCCTTTTTAAAGTACATATTTTACAGTGTCGGGAATTTTATTTTTCGGGATTTTTCAGTCGTCCCAATAAAATTTCCGACAGAAAATTGCAGAATTATAAAATATCCGATACTGCGAAAATTCCCGACACAAAAAAATTATTGAATTTCAACAATTAAAAAAAATGTTTTTTTAATAACCGTATTTATTCATTAATAATACAGTAATTAAATATTTTAATCAAACCTTTTTTTTTATGTTCAATGTATGTTTTTAAAATTATTTTTTGAATTTGAAATAACAATAATTACCAAAAAATATTTCTTAGTGCAAAAGAACAATACAACACCAAGATTTTCATTACAAGAGCAATAATTAAAAAAAAGTACTACGTACATTAAAAAAATGTATTTTCTTTAATCAAAATATTTTGTTATTGTATTTGTAATAAACAAATAATTCTGATTAAAAAACAATGTTTTTAATTGTTTAAATTCATGAATTTTCTAGTGTCGGGAATTTGAAAGTGCCGGATATTTTATAATTGCACATTTCTGTTGTAAATTTTATCATTCAGAAATGTTCAAATTCGGTAATATTATATATATTGTCGGGAATTTCATTATTCGAGTATTTTCAATTTCTTTAATATTAAACTGTTCGGGAATTTTATTATTCGTGAATTTTTCAATGCGAGATTTTTATACTTCTGTAATTTTACAAGTTCAGGAATTTTCTATTTCGACTATTTTCTTTTTGAAGTATTTTACAGTGTCGGGATTTTTATTTTGTGACATTTTTCAGTCGCCCCAATAAAATTTCCGACAGAAAATAGCAGAAGATGCTACAAAATTATTTAATTTCAACAATTAAAAAAATTGTTTTTTTGATAAATCGTATTTATTCATTAAAAATACGATAACGAAATACTTTGATAAACAATTTTTTTTGATGATTAATGTACGTTTTTAAAATTATTGTTTGAATTTAAAAATATTTCGTTATTGTATTTTTAATAAATAAATAATATTTATTAAAAAGTGATGCTTTTAGTGATTTTAATTCGGTAATTTTTTATTGTCGGGAATTTGACAGTGCCGGATATTTTATAATTCGGAAAATTTCTGTTGCAAATTTTATAATTCGATGATATTATATTCTGTCGGGAAATGTATTATTCGCGAATTTTTAAATGTGGGATTTTTATACTTCGGTAATTTTACAAATTTGGGAATTTTCTATTTCAAATATTTTTTTTGCGGGAATTTTACAGTGTTGGAAATGTTATTTTTCGACATTTTTCAGTCGCTCCGACAAATCGAGAGAAATTATTTATTATTTTATATTAATATTTTTAAATTTAAGGAATTGTACATGATTTTTATGAATTTCAACTAATTTTAAAAGACTTCAGAGATTTAGAGAGATTTGACCGACTTTTTAAAAGTTTTAAAGTAGTTTCGAAAGATTTAAAGGGATTACAAGAGATTCCTAGAGACCTCAAAATATTTTTTAGGATTTTAAGGATTGTCGAAGTATCTTAAAATATTTTAAGAGATTTCAAAATATTTAAAGTTATTTCTAAAGCTAACGAGCAGCGGTTTCACACGATTTTAAGTGACTTTTAAACATTTTAAGAAATTTCATATTATTTCTAGGAATTGTAAAATATTTTTAAAGATTTCAATGGGGTCCTAAGGATTTTAAGTATTTTCAACCAGTTTGAAATTGATAAGGAATTTCAAATTATTTCAAAGGATTTCAAAAGAATGTATAGGATTTCTCGAGCCTTCAAAATTTGCAATTAAGACAGATTAAAAAATTTCTTAAAGTTTTGCAAAGTATTTGAAATTATTTTAAGGCCTTTTAAGGGTTTTATGGGGGCTTAGAGAAATTTATAGAATTATGAACTTACAGAAGTTGAAATGTTGAATGTTTATGTGGGTAGTAGTAATTTCAAAAATTGTAAAAAGACTTCCGTTTTTATGTATCTTTTTCTACAAAATGATGAAACAAAAATCGAAATTTTGAATCTAGTTATACCGACATTGAAGTTTTCATAACGTTATTACAAACTTTTATTGTAATTACCTTTTTTAACTTTATACTTTAATTTTAGATACATGTGTTTTCTGTATGCTTTATTTCTTAAAAATATTACGGAATAGTATCAATTTAGATTAAGTAATTTATGCATGGCCCTTTTGATTTGAAGTTATTTGTCATTCTCTTGTCTTCTATTTTATTTTACAGCTCGGAGTGATCGTGGGAATGGGAATTCTGAAGAAAGCCGCCGCCGAAGTAAATAAGGAATTTGGACTAGATGCGAAAGTCGCAGATGCAATAAGCAAAGCTGCGGACGACGTGATCAGCGGAAAACTCTACAATGATCACTTCCCCTTGGTTATTTGGCAGACCGGGTCTGGAACTCAAAGCAACATGAACACGAATGAGGTTTGTAGTGAAACTAATTCCGCATGAAACAGAAGCGGCGGAGCTTTTTTTCTAGGTAGGGGCAGGGGCATAGATTTATAATATTAAATAGCACCATTTGTACATAGTATAATATTATTATACTGCGTAAAAATTTTATATAAATCATAAATAATAAATAAACAATAAATAGTAAATAATAAATAATAAATACAGGTATCAAATTCATATTGCCTAAGATTTCACAAAGATTTCAATGATTTTCTATAGATTCAAGAAAGACTTGAAATATTTCGGAAAGACTTCAAAAGTATTTCAAATATTTTGCAAAGCTTTCAAAACATTTCACAAGGATTTCAGGTAGATTTCAGAAATTGCACAAAGATTTTAATAATTTCAAAATTATTGAAGGTTTCGCAAGGATTACCGATAGATTTTAAAAATTGCACAATGATTTCAATAATTTACCAAAGATTTCACAAAGATTTCAAATGTTTAGCACAGATTTGGGATACATTTATAAGATTTCACGAAAACTACAATAATTTTTTTTAATATTTTCACAAAATTTCTTAAATATTACTAAATATTCCAAAAATATTTTTAATATTTTACAAAGATTCCCAAAGATTTCAGAAATATTTTACAAAAATTTGAACGATTTACCGAAGATTTCAAAATTTTCACAAAGATTTCGGATAGATTCAAAAGAATTCAAAAAATACTTCAATTATTTCACAAAGATTTCCAAAAAAATTGCAAAAAGTGCACAAAGATATAAATGATTTCTCAAAGTTTTTTCAAAAATTTCAAATATTTAGCAAAAATTTCAGATAAATTAAAATATTTCACAAAGACTTCAATGACTTCTCAAAGAATTCACTAAGATTTCAATAATTTCGAAAATATCATCAAATATTTAAAAAATATTTCGCAAATATTTCCTAAGATTTCAGAAAGATTTCCAGAAGATTTCAATAATTTCCCTAAGATTTCACACAGAGTTTCAATATTTCACAAGAATTTCAGGTAGATTTCAAAGAGTGCACAAAAATTTCAATGATTTCCAAAAGATTTCGCAAAGATTTCAATAATTTCTCAAATATTATCAGATATTTCAAAAATATTTGTTATATTTCACAAAGATTTCAGAAAGATTTCACGAAGATTTCAGTGATTTCCCCAAGATTTCCCAAAGATTTCAAATATTTCACAAAAAATTCAGATAGATGTCAAAGATTTCACAAATATTTCAATGATTTTCCAAAGATTTCAGAAAGATTTCAAATATTTCGCAAAGATTTCAAATATTTCACAAAAATTTCAAATAGATTTCAAAGAGTGCGCAAAGATTTCAATGATTTTACAAAGATTTCAATCATTTCAGAAATATTATCAAATATTTCAAAAATACTTTAAATGTTTCGCAAAGATTTTTAAAGATTTCAGAAAGATTTTACAAATATTTGAATGATTTCACAAAGATTTCAATAATTTTACCAATATTATTAGATATTTCAAAAATATTTTTGATATTTCCCAAAGATTTACAAAGATTTCAGAAAGATTTCACAAAGATTTTAATGATTTCCCAAAGCTTTAAAAGATTTCACAAATATTTCAATGATTTTCCAAACATTTCAAATATTTCACAAAAAATTTTAATAGATTTCAAAGAGTGCACAAAGATTTAAATGATTTCCCAAACCTTTCACAATGATTTCAATAATTTCACAAATATTACAAAATATTTTAAATATTTTAAAAACATTTCCAAACATTTCCAAAGATTTCACAAATATTTTAATGATTTTCTAAGGATTTCAAAGACTTAAAATATTTCGCAAAAATTTCGGATAGATTTAAAAGATTTTAATGATTTCCCAAAGACTTCAGAAAGATTTCAAATATTTCATAAAAATTAATCAATTATTTCGCCAAAATTTCAAATATGATTTCAAAAAGTGCACAAAGATTTTAATGATTTCCCAAAAATTTCACAAAGATTTCAATAATTTCACAAATATTATAAAATATTTTAAATATTTCACAAAAGATTTCTAAAGGTTTCAGAAATATTTCACGAAGATTTCAATGATTTCCCTAAGATTTTACAAAAATTTCAGATAGATTTCAGAGTGAATAAAGATTTCAATAATTTCACAAATATTATAAAATATTTTAAATATTTCGCAAAGATTTCCAAAGATTTCGGAAAGATTTTACAAAGATTTAAATTATTTCCGAAAGCCTTTAACGATTTCACAAATATATCAAATACTTCGCAAAGATTTCAAATAGATTTCAAAGATTGTACGAAGATTTCAATGATTTTCTCAAGATTTCGTAAAGATTTTTAAGATTTCGCAAAGATTTTAGATAGATTTAAAAGATTTTACAAAGATTTCACAAATATTTTAATGTTTTCCCAAAGATTTCAGAAAGATTTCAAGTATTCCGCAAAAAATTCTAATATTTCACAAAAATTTCAAATAGATTTCAAAGAGTGAATAAAAATCTCAATAATTTCCAGAAGATTTAAATAATTTCCCAAACATTATCAAATATTGTAAATATTTGGCAAAGATTTCTAAAGATTCCAGAAAGATTTTAATAATTTCACAAATATTATAAAATGTTTCAAAAATATTTTTAATATTTCGCAAAAGGTTTCCAAAGATTTCAGAAAGATTTCGCGAAGATTTCAATGATTTCCCCAAGATTTCACAAAGATTTCAAATATTTCACAAAAATTTTAGATAGATTTCAAAGAGTGAATAAAGATTTCAATAATTTTACAAATATTATCAAATATGTTTAATATTTCGCAAAAATTTGCAAAGATTTCAAAAAGATTTCACGAAGACTTTAATGATTTCCCACAATTTCACAAAGATTTCAAATATTACACAAGAATTTCAGATAGATTTCAAAAAATGCATAAAGATTTCAAAGATTTCCAAAAGATTTCACAAAGATTTCAATAATTTCACAAATATTAGCAGATTTTTCAAAAATATTTTAAATATTACGCAAAGATTTCCAAAGATTTCAGAAAGATTTTGCAAAGATTTTAATGATTTCCGAAAGCGTTTAAATATTTCGCAAAGATTTCAGATAGATTAAAAAGATTTCACAAAGACTTTAGTGATTTTCATAATTTCACAAATATTACCAAATATTTCAAAAATATTTCAAATATTTCAAATATATTTCAAATATTTTGAATAGATTTCCAAAGATATCAGAATTATTTCAAAACTACTTAAATGATTTTCTAAGGATCTCAAAGATTTCAAATATTTGGCAGATTTCGGACAGATTTAAAATATTTCACAAAGATTTAAATTATTTCACAAAAATTTTAATACTTTAACAAATATCAAATATTTCGCAAAGATTTAATTAATGTTTCAATGATTTCCCAAAGATTTCAAAAAGATTTTAAATATTTTGCAAAGAGTTTAGATAGATTTCAAAGATTGTACAAAGATTGCAATGATTTCCCAAAGATTTTAATAATTTCACAAATATTACCAAATATTAAAAATATTTCGCAAATATTTCCAAATATTTTAGAAAGATTATAATGATTTCCTAAAGATTTCAAAGATTTTACAAAGATTTCAAATATTTCGGATAGATTTCGGATAGATTAATAGGATTTCACAAATACTTCGATTATTTCACAAATATTACAGGTATATTTTTGAAAAAATTCAAACGATTCGATGAATTTAATCATTTAATTTCAGAGGATGGGGGGGGGCTGGTCGATTTCTAGTGGGGGCATTGCCCCCTGTGCCCTCTAGGGTTCCGCCGCCTCTGTCATGAAAGCATTCTTTTGATTAGCATTAATAATCTTCTACAACTATTTATCATTTGCTGATACAAGGAAATATTGGTCAGGTCATAGCGAATCGTGCGATTGAAATTCTCGGTGGGGAGCTCGGCTCAAAAAGCCCCGTTCATCCAAACGATCACGTCAACATGTCGCAGAGTTCGAATGATACTTTTCCAACAGCGATGCACATTGCAGTGGCTCTCGAAATCAACAAAATTTTGCTCCCGGGTCTGCAGCAGTTGCACGCAGCCTTAAAACAGAAGTCAGAAGAATGGAAAGACATTATCAAAATTGGAAGGACTCATACGCAGGATGCAGTTCCCTTAACGCTTGGTCAAGAATTCTCTGGTAAGATATTTTAGTTATTATTTATTTTTATAATAGTTTAGTGTGTCTACTCAAAGCCTGGAAAAAAGTCCCTGTCAATTCCAGGTTTTTTCCAGGTATCTTCTTTCATAGTGCGGAGCTATTCAAGTATTTCACATTTTTTCAAACAATCGACTCGGAGCATGTGTACAATTTTACGAGTATATTATAAATAATGTTTTTTTCAGTCTTTTTAAATATCCAAGTGTCAAAATGGTACTATTAATATGTAATATTAATTAGCTGTTTTTCTCATTTGAGAAAGTAACTTTAGTAAAGGATGAGTAATATCCTAATGGCACAAGTTTCTAGGGATTTAATTAATATGTTTAATTTAGAAAGTCTTGAATTAAATAATACTACTTAAATAATTAATCATTTTTTGAATTTGTCCCAGAAGTCCACGAGTTTGAATAATAATTAAAACAAATTTTTATTTTATCTTCATATACATCAAGTTCAGTTAGATATTCATTTAAAAAAGTTAATTATCAACCAAGATAAACAATAATTTTCAATAAAATAGTTAACCGAGAAAAACGAACTTTTAGCAAAATGGTTTAATTTTTAACTGGAATAGTCAACTTCTCAGTATAAAAAATTAATTTTCAACCAAAGAGATAAAAGTTGAATTAAAATGATGATTCTTAACCCAAAAAATTAATTTTTAATAAAAGAGTTTAACTTACAACCAATTAGTTGAAATTTTCATCAAAAAGATTAATTTTCAGCGAAAAATGTAACAGTTGATATTTCAAACCAAAAAGACCTTATTTTTTAATAAAAAATAGTTAAATTCAACCAATAAAATACGAATTATCAACTGAGAAAGATTTTGCAGTTAAGAGCTAGAACAGATTTTAACCAAACTGGTAATTTTTTAAGCAGAAAATAAATTTCTAACCAAGAAGATTAATTTTTTACCAAAAAGGATGAAATTTCAAGCAAAACTTTGAATTTTCAACTAAAGAAGTTTAATTCTTAACCAAAAATTGAATAGTTAAATCGCGAGTTGAAAAAATTCATTTTTGACCCAAAAAAAAAAAGAAATTTTGAACAAAATAGTTCAAGTTTTAACTGGAATAATCAAGTGATCAGTACAAAAAATTTAATTTCAACAAAAAAAAATAACTTAAAAAAAATAGTTAAATTTTCAACTAAAAAGATCAATTTTAATTTAAAATGATAAAAACTTTAACCAAAAAAATTCATTTTTAACAAAGTAGTTCAACTTTCAACCTAGTGGTTGAATTTTCAACCGAAAAAGATGAATTCTCAACGATAAATGTAATAGTTGATATTTCAACTAAAAAAGATCTTAATTTTAGATAAAGAAAAAAACAGTTGAATTGAACCAAAAAATACGAATTTTCAACTAAGAAAGATTTTTCGGACAAGAGAGAGAAACTTTTTTAACTAAACTGTTGAATTTTTAAGCAAACTGTTGAATTTTTAAGCGAGAAATGAATTTTCAGCCAAGAAGATTAATTTTTTACCAAAAGGGATAAAATTTCAACGAAACATTTGAATTTTTAACTAAAGAAGATTAATTCTCAACAAAAAATTAAATTGTCAAATTTTCGCTAAAAAAATTAATTCTCAGTAAAAAAAATTAATTTTCACCAAAAAAAAAACGAATTTTTAGCAAAATAGTTCAAGCTTCAACTGGAACAGTCAAGTGATCAGTACATCAAATTAATTTTCAAACAAAAAAAAATTCAAAAAATAGTTAAATTTTCAACCAAAGAGATGAATTGTCAATTAAAATAATAAAACCTTGACCAAAAAAATTAATTTTAACAGTGTAGTTGAACTTTTAACCTAGTAGTTGTATTTTCAACCGAAAAAGATCGATTCTAAACCACACATGTAATAGTTGATATTCAAACCAAAAAAGATCTTAATTTTAAATGTAAAATAAAAAAGATTTTTAAGTCATGAGAAAGAAAAAGTTTCAATCAAGCAGTTGAATTTTGAAACAAAACAATGAATTTTTAGCAAAATACACGAATTTTTAAGCAAACATTTGAATTTTCAAATAAAAAAATTATTTTTCACCCAAAAATAGAATAGATAAATTTTCAGTTAAAAAAATTAATTTTCCTATGAAAAGAGGAATTCCCATTGAAATAGTTCAATTTACAATAAAAGGGATGAGTTTTTAACTAAAATTATGAATCTTTAACCAGAAAAGGTGAGTTTTCAACAAAATAGTTAAATTTTCAACCAGATTAGATTAATTTTTAGGCTGTGTCTAGTCGTCCCGAAAAATTGGGGGACTTGGAAAAGGGTATGGGCTAGTCGTCCCGAGAATGCGGGACGACTAACCAAGCGTATTGAAAATATTGGACTAGTCATCCCGAATTTCGGGACGACGAGACACTTCGTCATTTTTAATCAAACCGTTGCGTTTTTAACCAAAAAATATGAAATTTCTACTAAAAAAAAAAAAAAATTTAAAAGCTTCAAAAGATTTAAAAGAATTTTAAATATTTTAGGAAATTTGACAAGATTCCAAGGACTTTTTGAATAATTTTTATTAATTCGAAAGGATTTCAAAGCGCTTGAATTTTAATAATTTTTCCTGTATTTCAGGAAATATTATCAGTCTTTCGTAGGCTTTCAAAGATTTGTAGACTTTTGGAATTCACCCTGAATTCTTATTAATTTATCCCGAATTCTTTTAATTCTTTGGAATTCTTTTGAATTTACTGGAATTCTTCTAAACTTACTCAACTCTACCTGACTCAATGAATTTTTTTTTAATTTTAATTTTTTTATTTAATTGATCCTGTGGATCAATTGATTAAATGATCAAAGAATTAAAAATATTTCAAGGTATTTTTTCAAATACCTTGCCACTTTCAAGAGCTTTAAAAAATTTTAAAGGATGAAATATTTTAGGGTATTCTAAAAGATTTCCATGCGTTTTCAATAGCTTTCAAAAGTTTCCAGGGATTTCAAAAGATATCAAAGGATTTCAAATATTTTAGAAAATTTCACAAGATTCCTAGAAATTTTGTATTTGTTTTAATAATTTGAAGGTATTTCAAAGACTTTGGAATATTTTAGGGCATTTTAAAACATCTCAAGGCAATTTCAAGGAATTTACAAGAGTTTTAATAGTTTTAAGGAATTTCAAGCAATTTTAATGTTTTAGTTGATTCCAAAGAATTTATTCACAAAAAGTGAGGAATTTCATAGGGTTTCAAGGATTTAAAGAGATTTTCAAATATTTTTTGCAATTCATGTGGAATTTGCCCTTAATTCTTATTAATTTATCCTGAATTCTTTTAAATTTTTTTGAATTCTTTTAAATTCACTTAATTCTACTCAATTCAATGGATTTTAAAAAAGTTTTTGTTTAATTCATCTTGAAGTCTCTAAAACTCACCTTATAGTCTCAGGCCTTTCATCAAATTCTTCTGAGTTCTCTTTAGTTTTTCTAAACGCATTTCAAACTTACCCAATTGACTTAATTTTTTATCTTTTTGAATTGTTTTCAATTTACTTGATTGCTTTTTTAATTCAGCTTGATTTTTTTATGAATTTCATCGAATTCTTCTCATTTGCTTTAAATTCCTCTGAATACACACAAATTTTACTAATATCAATGAAATTTTTCAATTTTTAAAATTATTTTGAATTCATTTTAATTCTTTTGAATTGTTTTGTAGTCATTAATCACTTTTTGGTTTAGAAATCAGAGGTGTTTCAAAGATTTGAAAAGAGTTGAAATTATTTTTTGGAATGGACCCTGAATTCTTGTAAATTCTTTGGGATTCTCTTAAATTTTTCAAATAACTTGAATTCTTCCAAATTAAATCAATTCTTAATTGTTTCAATGGATTTTTTAATTAAATTTTCAAATGTTTTTATTTATTTGATCCTGAAGTCTATTAACTTCACCTTCAATTCTTAGGCATTTCATCAAATTCTTTTGAATGTTTCTAAGCTCATTTAAAAGTTACTGAATTCAATAAAGTTTTTAATAATTTTTAAATGTTTTCAATTCATTTTAATTTTTTCAATGCACCTAGAATTTTTACGAATTTCATCGAATTCTTCTCATTACCCTTAAATTCCTCTAAATCCATCCCAATTTTACGGAAATCAATCGAATTTTTTTTATTTTAATATTTTTTTCTAATCTAACTTGAATTTTTTGAAGTTTTATGGATTTATCCTAAATTTGTTACCCTTTGAGCGCGAAAAAAGTATCCTATGAGCGTGAAAAAAAGTACCCTATGATCCCTATATTTTATCCCATAGGGACTGTGAGGCCTGCGTTTGGTCAAAAATTCTATTATGTAGTTGAGAATTTAATTATTTTATTGAAAATGCAATTATATCATTAAACTAGCTGTGAATTCCATCGCGAGCGTTTCCACTTTATTTATGGTGCTCATTTCACGAGCACTTTGCTTCCCGTTAGCAAATGGATTTACTTCCTCATAGAGGAAGCATTAGTGATTCTTTAAATAGAAGACAAACTAAATTTTTTCATTTTCAACAATTTAGGAATAAAAAATTTACAAGAAATAAGAAATTACCAAATAATACAAAAAATTTTTTTAATATAATGACAAATCGGACAAATCAAATTTTGTATTTGAAATGGTAATTTTTATAGCTGGAAAAGAAGTGGGGAAAATTTGGTCGCACCCTATCCTTTCCCAGGTTTTTGATTTTTTTGCAAAAATCGGCAGAATTATTTAAATTGAAAATTCACGATCAAAAAGTCTTTTCTATTTATGCATCAACTTTAAATTATGTTGATAAAAAAACTTTTCTGTTTACAACAGATGTTTTTGTAAAGTTTATGAATGATAATATTAATATTATCATTGTTAATATTAATTATAATAATAAATAATAAAGTGTATTAATATTATAGGTCAATCGATTTTCCTAGAATCAAGGAATCTTTTCCATTATTGCATAAATTTTGAATTATGTTAATGAAAAAAATTTCACTATGAAAAAACGTTTTTTTCAAATATAAATGACCATAACTTCGTTACTCTTTAATAAAATGTATTAATGTCATAGGTCAATCGCTTTTTCTTGAGCTAAGGAATCTTTTATATCCTTGCATTAATTCTGAATTATGTTAATAAATAAGTTTTACTATAGAAAACCGTATTTTCAAATCTTATGCATTACTATATCTTTCTTACTCTTCAATGAAATGTATCAACATTATAGGTCAGTCGATTCGTCTTGAATCAACACATCTTCTCTGTTTTCACATAAACTTTAAATTATAAAAATGAGAAAAGTTTGACTATGAAAATCAATTTTTAATATAATATAGACTTCCGTTTCCGGTATAATAGTGTTTGGTAGCGATAATTGTGTGGTGCTGATTTTGTTAAATTGCAGAGAGATTTGAGGTGAGTTAATGGGCTGAGTGTGAAGGAAGGGTTTTAGATTAAGAGAATGTTTGTTCAAGATAATAGAAGTAAAGAAGTGAGTAATATTTTGTGCGATAGAGTGTATTTTGTGTAGCGTGAGAGGTTAGGTTGGTTTGTCAGACGTGTGGAGCGGGGTAGGGGGACCGGTGCAGCCCAGTAGCAACGACAGGGTAGGATAGGTAGGATAAGGTAGCAGGGTGAGGTAGTACAGTGGCGACAGAAATTACGCAAGTTACGTAGGTA
>JAUELO010000087.1:3226589-3242531 GCA_032357855.1 Amphibolips quercusostensackenii | reverse complement strand
TTTTAGCTGAAAATTTAACTAATCTAGTTGAATATTTCATCGCTTTATTTGAAAATTCACCTTTTTGTTTGAAAATTCGTTCTGTTAACTGAAAGTTTTTTTTTTTTAAATTCATGTATTTTGTTAAATTTTTTTTTTTTTTTTGTTGAAAATTAATGTTTAAAGGGAAACTTCAACTAATTTAATTGAATACTCCATCATTTTAGTTGAAAATTCACCTATCTGATTAAAAATCAATTTTTTAAGTGAAAATTGAACTTTTAAATTTTTTGTTGAAAATTGAACTCTTTTAGTTGAAAATTCACATTCTTTGTTGAAAATTCGTCTTTTTGGCAACAAGAAAATCTTCTTGGTTGAAAACTCTCTATTTTGTTAAGGATTTAACTATTCCAAATAAAAATTCGTAATTTTAGTTAAAAATTAATCCTTTTGGTTGAAAATTACACTATTTTGTTGAGAATTACTTTTTTTTGTTAAAAATTAATTTTTTTAACTATAATTTTACTAGTTTGTTGAAAATTTATTTTTCTATAGTCAAAAATTTATTTATAAACTGAAACTTTATCTAATTTAGTTTAATATTCCACCATTTTAGTTAAAAATTCATCACTTTAGTTGAAAATCAATTTTCTTGACTGAAAATTGAACTATTGAATTCCTAGTTGAAAATTAATTTTTGAACTGTGAAATTGAAATTTTGTATTAAAAATTTATTTTTTTGACTAAGAATTTAACTAAAAATTTAACTAATTTAGTTGAATGCTTCATCGCTTTATTTAAAAATTCACCTTTTTGTTTGAAAATTAGTTCTGTTAACTAAAAGTTGCTTTTTTTTTAGTTGGAAATTCATGTATTTTGTTAAAAGTTCTTTTTTTTTGGGTTAAAAATTAATATTTAAACTGAAACTTTAACTAATTTAATTGAATACTCCATAATTTTAGTTGAAAATTCACCTCTTTGATTGAAAATCAATTTTTTAACTGAAAATTTAACTATTCAATTTTTGGTTAAAAATTGAACTCTTTTAGTTAAAAAATCACATTCTTTGTTGCAAATTCGTCTTTTTGGCAATAAAAGAATCTTCTTGGTTAAAAATTAATCTTTTTGGTTGAAAATTACACTATTTTGTTGAGAATTACTTTTTTTTCGTTAAAAATTAATTTTTTTAACTATAATTTAACTAGTTGGTTAAAAATTTATTTTTCTTTGGTTAAAAATTTATTTTCAAACTGAAACTTTAACTAATTTAGTTTAATATTCCACCATTTTAGTTAAAAATACATCTCTTTGGTTGAAAATCAATTTCCTTAACTAAAAATTGAACTGTTCCATTTCTAGTTGAAAATTAATTTTATTAACTGTAGAATTGAAATATTTTGTTTGAAATTTATTTTTTTTTTAGCTGAAAATTTAACTAATCTAGTTGAATATTTCATCGCTTTATTTGAAAATTCACCTTTTTGTTTGAAAATTAGTTCTGTTAACTGAAAGTTGATTTTTTTTTAGTTGAAACTTCATGTATTTTGTTAAAAGTTCTTTTTTTTTGTTGAAAATTTATGTTTAAACTGAAACTTTAACTAATTTAATTGAATACTTCATCATTTTAGTTGAAAATTCACCTGTTTGATTGAAAATAAATTTTTCTAACTGAAAATTTAACTATTCAATTTTCAACCAAAAATTAAACTTTTTTAGTTGAAAATCCACGTTCTTTGTTGACAATTCGTCTTTTTGGCAAAAAGTTAACCTTCTTGGTTCAAAACTCCCTATTTTGTTAAGAATTCAACTGTTTTAGTTGAAAATTCGTCATTTCAGCTAAAAATTAATCTTTTTGGTTGAAAATTACATTATTTTGTTGAGAATTTTTGTTTGTTAAAAATTATTTTTTTTACTAGAATTTAACTAGTTTGTTAATAATTCATTTTTCTATAGATAAAGATTTATTTTTAAACTACAATTTTAACTAATTTAGTTCAATATTCCATCAATTCATTTAAAAATTCATCTCTTTAGTTGAAAATCAATTTTCTTAACTGAAAATTGAACTATTTAATTTCTAGTTGAAAATAATTTTTTGACTGTAAAATTTAAATTTTTTGTTAAAAATTTATTTATTTAACTAAAAATGTAACTAATCTACTTGAATATTTCATTGCTTTATTTGAAAATTCACCGTTTTGGTTAAAAATTAGTTCTGTTAACTGAAAGTTGACTTTTTTGGTTGAAAATTCGTTTTCTTTTGGTTCAAAACTAACTTTTTTGAACTGAAAATTTAACTATTTCAATAAATCTTAGTTGAAAGCTATTTTTTTGTTTTTTGATAAAAATGCAACTATTCCAGTTGAAAGTTCATCATTTTAGTTGAAAATTTGTTTTTTTCTAGTTGAACATTAATTTTTTTAATCTGAAAATATAACTACTTTAGTGAATTTTTTATGTTGAAAATTAATTTCTAAACTGAAAATTTAACTAATTTAGTTCAATATTTCATGATTTTAGTTGAAAGTTTATCTCTTTTTTTTTGAAAATCAATTTTTCACTGGAAATTTTATAAAACAATTTTCATTTGAAATTTTATCCTTTTTAGTAGAAAATTCATGTTTTTTTAAAGTTCGTCTTTTTTGTTTGAACATTAAACTATTTCAGTTGAAGATTAATCATTATAGTTGAGAATTTTTTTTAGTTGAAAATGCAACTATTTGCTTGAAACTAATATTTATTTTGTTGAAAATTCGTCTTTTTTATAGAAAATTATTCGTTTTTGTTGAAAATTCATATATTTTCTTCAAAATGCTATATTTTTACTTGAAATGTCAGAAATCTGAATAGCTTTATATTTTACTCAATTTTGTAGTAGCCACATTAATTTTACTGAACAAAATATATTTCCCTATTTTTGTGAAAAATCACTTTATTTTTCCGATTTTTGCAGGATGTCTAACTCACCTCGAATAAATATCTTTCATTCAAAATATTAATATGTTAAATATGCACTGAATTTGAAGCACATAAAGACAAAATAAAAATTTATTTACAAAGATTTTTATACTTTTATGTCTGGCAATGCAAAAATCGTCCTAAATGACAATGTCACTTACGTACCTTTTTAATTTGGACGGCATCAGACATTCTACATTTTTACAAACAAAAAATACAAAAATGTGATTTAAAATTATTATAGAATAAAGAAGGAGTTGCAGAAGGCCCGAATGTAATAAGAGCTGCCGGACTTGTAACAGAATTGCAGACACTCGGTGAGTTCAATTTTGTATTATTAATTATTAAATTTATTTGTCCGGGTCGTTAAGTATAAAATATTGTTTAAAATTTTTATTCTGAATTTTCTTATAATTTTTTAATCATTTCATCGCGTACGATATTTTTTGTTTTCTATTAGTATAGAGCAAAAAATTAAATAAACTAATCAAAAATCAATTAAATCAAATGAGGAAAAAAATGTGTTCCGATATTTTAAAAGTGAAAAATTAAAAAAGAAAAATAGAGATGGTTTAGCACAGATTTTTTTAGTATGATAACGTATTTATCTATTTTTATACAGGATTAGATGTCAAAGATTATGGAAATGTTTCATACAAAACAGAGCCAATTCCAGGTGTAGATAATATGATCCATTTGAGTGAAGTAGCAGGATGTACAAGTCGCGTATCTGAAATGGTTCAGCAAGCCTTGAAAGATCAAAGAACAGTCGTCACTTTAGGAGGAGATCATAGTGTAGGAATTGGCACCATTGATGGACATGTAAAAGTATGTAGTTAAAAATCTAATCATGACATTAATTTCATTTTATTCATTTATTTTTGTAATTTTTTAATGGAAGTCCAAATTTGGTCGTTTTTGGTTCTTGGAGTTATAATTCCTAAATTTGTAAGATAACAGTATAAGCTAATAAAAAATATTTCAGTATTCAACTAATTTAAGACAAAAACAGATCCAAAAAATTAATTTTTAAACTAGAAGATGCATTTTTTAACAATAAGATTCTACCAAAAAGACGGATTTTTAAGAAAAGATACATTTTTTAACAAAAAAGTTTGTTATCTACCAAAAAAAGATAAATTTTTAAAAGATACGTGCATTTTTTACTAGAAAAGGCAAATTTTGAACAAAAATTAAATATTTAAATATTCAGATAAAAAAATTTCCATCTTAAAAATGATTAATTTTTAGCCAAAAATGGAATAGTTTAATTTTCAATTACAAAAAAAAAGAATTTTTAACAAATTATTTAAATCTTCAAAACTAAAATGAAATTTGAACAAAGCAGTTCAACTTTCAAACAAGTAGTTTACTTTTCGACAAAAGAAGATGACTTTTTAACAAAATAGTTTAATTTTCAACTAAATAATCCATTTTCTAATCAAACAGTAGAATTTTTAACCAAAACAGATGTACTTTCAATCCAAGAGGACAAATTTTCTATCCAAAAAGAAGAATTTTCAACAAAAAAATAATTATCTAGCAAAAAATATGAGTTTTTAAAGGATACATGAATTTTGTACTAAAAATTAAATAGTTAAATTTTCAGATAAAAGTTATCTTTTAACCACAAGAAAATGAATTTTTAACCAATAAAATTAATTTTATACAAAAAAAAGACGAATTTTCAACAAAATACGTGCTTTTTAAACCAAAAATGGATCAGTTAAATTATCAGTTAAAAAAATTAATTTTCAACCAAAAAACTGAATTTTTAACAAAATAGTTGAATTTCCAACTGAAGAAAAGAATTTTCAATTAAAATGATGAATCTTTGACCAAAAAGATGAATTTTTAATGAAAGATTTAATAGTTGATATTTTAGTCAAAAACGATTGTAATTTTAAATAAAAAACAGTTGGGTTCAAAAAAAGGCGGATTTTTAACAAAATAGATGAATCCTTATCCCAAAAATATCAATTATCAACAAAAAAGTTTATTTACAATCAAGTTGTTACACATTTTCATCTTAAAAATGATCAATTTTTAGTCAAAAATAGAATAGTTTAATTTTCAGTTACAAAAAAAAAATTTTTAACAAAATATTTAAATATTCAAAACTAAAATGAATTTTGAACAAAGCATTTCAACTTTCAACCAAGTAGTTAACTTTTCGACAAAAGAAGATGACTTTTTAACAAAATAGTTTAATTTTTAACCAAATAATCCATTTTCTAATCAAATAGTAGAATTTCTAACCAAAATAGATTCATTTTCAATTCATAGGAACAAATTTTTTATCGAAAAAGAAGAATTTTCAACAAAGCAATTCAATTTTCGTACAAAAACGATGACATTTATACAAAATAGTTGAAGCTAGTTGAATTATCAATCCGAAGAGACAAATTTTTAAGAAAAAAATTAATTATCTACCAAAAAGATGAGTTTTTAAAAGATACATGAATTTTCTACTAAAAAAGGCAAATTTTCTACTAAAAATTAAATAGTTAAATTTTCAGATAAAAAATTATCTTTTAACCACAAGGAAATGAATTTTCAACAAAATAGTTGAATTTCCAATCAAAGAAATAAATTTTCAACTTAAAAAGATCAATTTTTATCCTTAAAGCTTAAATCTTAAAAACTAAAATGAATTTTGAACAAAGTAGTTCAACTTTCAACCAAGTATTTTTTATACTTTTCGACCAGAAAGATCACTTTTTAATAAAATAGTTTAATTTTCAACCAAATAATTAATTTTCCAATCCAATAGTAGAATTTTTAACCAAAAGAGATTCATTTTCAATCCATAAGAACAAAATTTTCTATCCAAAAAGAAGAATTTTCAACAAAATAGTAAAATTTTCCTCAAAAGAATTAAATTTTCAAAAACAAATTAAAATTTTTAACCAAATAGTTGAATTTTCAAACAGAAAAGATAAATTATTAAACAAATGGTCGCATTTTTAAAACAAAAAGGAAAACTGTAAAACAAAAAAAATGTTAAACAAAAAATGAACTTTTAATAAAGTAGTTCGATTTAGCTAACCTGTTAAATTTTTAATTTAAAAATATGAATTCTCGATGAAAAACGTATCAAATAGTTGATATTTTAACCAAAAAAGATTGTTCTTTTTGATGAAAAACAGTCGAATTCATCCAAAAAAGATGAAATTCTAACAAGATAGTTCTTTTTTAACCAAAAAAGATTTTACAGTCAAAAAAGAACAAAAATGCAAGCAAATACTTGAATTTTCAACCCAAAAAGGCTAATTTTCAACAAAATAAGTACATTTTCAAGCAGGAAATTAATTTTTAACTAAAAGGATGAATTTTCAAGCAAAAAAGATCAATTCTGAACGAAAAATGTAATAGTTGATATTTCAACAAATAATGAATTTAATTTTTAATAAAAGAAAGTAGAGTTCATGGAAAAATACGAATGTTCAACCATGTAGTGAAATTTTTAAATAAAAAGAAAAATTTTCAACCAAAAATGGAAAGTATTTTCAGTTTAAAAAAATGAATTTTCAAGCAAAAATGAAGAATTCTCAACGAAAAATGCAATAGTTAATATTTCGACAAATGAAGATTGTCATTTTTAATAAAAAACAGTTGAATTCGTCGGAAAAGACGAATTCTCAACCATATAGTGAAATTTTTAAATTAAAAGATAAATTTTCAACCAAAAATGAGAAGTTGAATTTTCAGTTTGAAAAATTAATTTTTGAGACAAAAAAAAGAATTTTTAATCAGCGAAATGATCTTGAACTAAAATGATGAATCTTCAACAAAAGAAGTTAATTTTTAACAAAGGAGTTCATTTTTTAACCAAATAGTTCAATTATCAATAAAAAAGATGAATTTTAAAAGAAAAGTGTAAGAGTTGATATTTTGATTAAAAAAGATTTTAATTTTATTTTTAAAAGAAAACAATTGAATTTAAACAAGAAAGATAAATTCCAAACGAAAAATGTAATTGTTGATATTTCAACCAAAAACAATTTTACTCTTAATTCAACAACAATTCTCTACAAAATTCTCTAAAAAACAGTTAAATTTTTAACCATAGAGTTAATTTTCAACGAAATAGTTGAAATTTCTACTAAAATAGTTGAATTTTCTACTAAAATAATAAAATTTTCTGCCCAAAGACGTACTTTTAAGACAAAATTTGAAAATGTAAGCCAAAAAGGCGAATTTTATACAAAACAGTTGAATTATCAACACAAAAAAAAAATTTCAACAAAAAAGTTTTTTCTTACTAAAAAAGTTCAATTCCCAACCGGAAATAGAACAGTTAAATTTTCAGTTAAAAAAAAATAATTTTTAACCAAAAAAACATCGAATATCCAACAAAGCAGTTCAATCTTCGACCTGAGTTTTCAACAAGGTAGTTCAACTTTCGACCAAAAATATGACTTTAACAGAAATAGTTGAATTTTTAACAAAATAAATAAATTATTAACTGAAGAAGGTGGATTCAGAACCAAAAACATAATCGCAGTTTTTAATTAAAAAGAATTAACTTTGCACTGAAAATAGTTTATATTTCAACAAAAAAAGATTATAATTTGTAATCAAAAACAGTCAAATTCATCTAAAGTGACGAATTTTCAACCATATAGTGTGATTTTGAAATAAAAAGATAAATTTTCAACCAAAAATGGGTTGCTGAATTTCCAGTTTAAAACAATTAATTTTTAAGACAAAAAAAAAGAAGTTTTAATCAAAGATATGAATCTTGAACTAAAATGATAAATCTTCAACAAAAGAAATTAATTTTCAACAAAGGTGTTCATTTGTTAACCAAGTAGTTGAATTTTTAATAAAAAATAAATTCTCAACGAAAAGTGTAAAATTTGATATCTTATTAAAAAAATATTTTAATTTTATATAAAAAACAATTGAATTCAAGCAAAAAAGATTAATTTTAAACGAAAAAAGTAATAGTTAGTATTTCACCCGAAAACGATTTTACTCTTAGATCAACAACAATTCTCTATAAAATTTCTACAAAATTCTCTGCAAAACAGTGAATTTTCAACCATAAAGCTAATTTTTAACGAATTAGTTGATTTTTCTTCTAAAATAATACAATTTTCAACCCAAGAAGATATAATTTTAAGAAAATAGTTGAATTTTCAAGCCAGAAGGCGTATTTTACACAAAAAAGTTGAATTATCAACCCGAAAATAAACATTTTCAAAAAAAAGTTATTTTTTAACGAAAAAAGTTCAATTTTCAACCAAAAATAGAACAGTTAAATTTTCAGTTAAGAAAAATAATTTTCTACCAAAAAAATCGAATATAAAACAAAATAGTTTAATCTTTGACCTGAATTTAAAGAAAAGTAGTTTAACTTTCGCCCAAAAATATGACTTGAACAGAAATAGTTGAATTTTCAACAAAATAAATAAATTTTTAACTGAAGGAGATCAATTTAAAACCGAAAACACAATCGTAGGATTTTCAATTAAAAATAACTAACTATGAACTAAAAATAGTTGGATTTTCTAATTGCATCCCATTAATTCAGTTCACTTTTAAGCGAAAAAGTGATAAAAAGGGGAAGTTTCTTGAAAATAAGGGAAAAAATAGAAATTCTTTTTATTAAAGGGTAGGAAGAGGGGAATGGGGGAAAGAGTGTGGAATCTGTAATTTAATTTTTTTAGGTACATCAGGATGTTGCCTTTTTTTGGGTGGATGCACATGCTGATATTAACAAAAATAAGACAAGCGACAGTGGAAACGTGCATGGAATGCCGGTAGCCCTTCTCACATCAGAACTGTCCGATTACTGGCCTCATCTTCCCGGAATGGATTGGCAGCAGCCCATGTATTATATTTTTGCAAATTTTCTTCATGAGCATGAAAATCATTAATTTATTATTGAATCTAATTTAGTATTTTTCTCTTTTATGTCAGGTTGTCGATCAGAAATATAGCATACATAGGATTGCGATCTGTTGATCAGTATGAGCGATTGGTGCTTGAAAAGTTCGGAATAACTGCATTTGGCATGGAAGATGTTGAAAGATATGGTAACATACATATTTTCTATAATTTTTTTTTTCAGTTTTTAAATCCGTATTAGAGAGAATTCACTCAATTAAATTTAATTAAAAAAGCGATATTTTTATATATTACAAAATAATTTCCAAAAAAAGATTTAATCTCTTGAATGTTTCAGGTATTCACGACACTGTACATATGGCTCTTGATAAAATTGATCCTGATCACTCTAAATCACTTCATGTCAGTTTCGACATAGATTCACTTGATCCTCTAGAAGCGCCCAGCACCGGAACTCCTGGTATTGTTTTTTTTTTGTTTTTTCTATTTTCAACCAAAAATATGCATTTTCAAGAAAAAAGTTCATTTTCAATAAAATGGTTAAATCTTCAACCAATAAAATAATTTTTTACCAAATATTTAAACTTTCAATCCAATATGTAGATGAAAATTGATATTCTAAATGATGAATCTTCACCAAAGAAATTAATTTTTATTAAAATAGTTCAACTTTCAACTAAGTAGTTGAATTTTCATCTAAGAAATGTAATAGTTGATACTTTAAAGAAAATTTTTTTGTTTAAATAAAAAACAGTTTAATTGAACCAAAAATTGTCGAATTTTCAAGAAAATAGTGAAATCCTCAACAAAAAAGATTAATTGTCAGTCAGAAAATTACATTTTTAATCAAAAAAGATAACATTTCTACCAAGAAGGACGATTTTTCAACAAAATACATGAATTTCTAAATTAATAGTTACACTTTTAACTAAAATACGAACTTTGAACAAAATACTTAAATTTTCAAACAAATAGGTGAATCTCTAACAAGAGAAATGAATTTTTTTACAAAGTAGTTTAACTTTTAATGAAGTACATAGTTAAATTTCCAACTAAAAACGATTAATTATTAGACAAATAGTCGAACTTCAAGTCATTAAGATTAATTTTCCTCTATCAACATTAATTTTTTACCCAAAAAGATGAATTTTTCACCAAATAGTTAAGTTTTCTACTAAAAAAGATCAATTTTCAACCAAAAATTGTATGGTTAAATTATCAGCAAAAAGAAATTATTAAAAAAAAGAAAAAATTTCAAGAAAGTAGTTAGATTTTTAACCCAATAGATGAATTTTTAACTAAAATTATGAATTTTCAACTGAATATGACGAATTATTAGAGAAATAGTTGAATTCTCAATCAAAAAGATTAGTTTTCCTCTAAAACCGTTAATTTTTCATCAAAAAAGTTGAATCTTCAACTAAAAAAAATGAATATTGAACCAAAAATTGTATTGTTAAATTTTTTGGAAATAAAATTATTTTTAGCAAAAAAAAATTATTTTCAAAAAAAAGGTAAAGGTCCAAAAAAATAGTTGAATGTTTAACCAAAGTGATGAATTTTCAACTGAAATAATGAATTTTAAACCAAAAAAGCTGAATTATTAACCAAATACTTGAATTTTGAACCAAGTTAGTACAATTTTTAGCCAAGAAATGTAATAGTTAATACTTTAACCAGATTTTTAAAATTTTTAATCAAAAACAGTTTAATTCAACTAAAAAAGTCGAATTTTCAAGAAAATAGATGAATTTTTTTACAATAGTACTTAGTTAAACTTTTAACCAAAAAAGATGAATCATTAGCCAAATATGTAGTTCAATTTTAAGACATAATAATTAATTTTCCTCTATAAACGTTAATATTTACCAAAAAGATTAATTTTTGACCAGATAGTTAAATTTTCTACTGAAAAAGATTAATTTTCAACCAAAAATTGTATGGTTAAATTTTCAGCCAAAAAATAGTATTAAAAACAAGACAAAATTTCAACAAAATAGTTTAATGTTTAACCAAATCGATGAATTTTCAACCAAATAGTCAAAATTTCAACTGAAAAAGATCAATTTTTAAACGAAAATTGTATGGTTAAATTATCAGCAAAAAAATTATTTAAAAAAAATTCAACAAAGTAGTTGGATTTTTAACCAAATAGATGAATTTTCAACTAAAATGATAAACTTTCAAACAAAAAAGATTAATTATCAGCCAAATAGTTAAAAATTCAACTAAAAACATTTATTCTCCTCTAAGGCGAATTTAATGGATGAAATTAATTTTTGAATTTATGAATTTTTAACCAAATAGTTACATTTTCAACTAAAAAAGATCAATTTTCCATCAAAAATTGTATGGTTAAATTTTCACCAACAAAAATTATTAAAGAAAAAATCCATTAAAATAGTTGAATATTCAACCAAAGAGATTATTTTCCAACTAGAACGATACATTTTTAACTAAAAAAATTGAATTTTTAACAAAAAATGAGATTTTAACCAAGAAGATGAATCTTCTACCAAAAAAGACGATTTTTCAACAAAAAACATGAATTTTCAACTAAAAGAGGTCGATTTTCAACCAAAAACGAAATAGTTTATTAATTTCCAACAACAAAAAAACCGAAATTTTAATAAAATAGTTGAATTTTTAAACAAATGAAATGTTTATTTTCAACCTGAAAATATAGATTTGCTACAAAAATAGTTAAATTTTCAACCAGATAGTTGAAATTTCAACTAAAAAAGATAAATTTTAAACAAAAATAGTAGGTTTAAATTATCAGCAGAAACAAAATACTAAACAAAATTTCAACAAAATAGTTGGACTTTAAACCAAATAGATGAATTTTCAACCAAATAATAAAAATTTTAACTGAAAAAGATCAATTTCAAATAAAAACTGTATGGTTAAATTATCAGCAAAAAATTATTAAAGAAATGTAAAAATTTGAACAAAAAATTTGGATTTTTAACCAAATAGATGAATTTTCAACTAAAATGATGAATTGTCAACAAGCAAAGATGAATTATTAGCCAACTAGTTGAATTTTCAACCAAAAACATTAATTTTCCTCTAAGAACATGAACTTTTTACAAGAAAATATGATTTTCCAAATAAAAAAATAAATTTTTAATTGGGAAAATTGAATTTTTAACAAAAAAGGAGATTTTAACCAAGAAGATTAATTTTATACAAAAAGACAAATTTTTAGCTAAAAAAGGTCAATTTTCAACCAAAAACGGAACCAATTAAATTAAATTAAATAACCAAATTAAATGTTTATTTTCAACCTGAAAATATGGATTTGCTACCAAAGTAGTTGAATTTTCAACCAAACAGATGAAATTTCAACTAAACAGATCAATTTCAACCAAAAATTGTATTTTTAAATTATCAGAAAAAACAAAATATTAAAAAAAAAGAAAAAATTTCAACAAAATAGTTGTATTTTCAACCAAATAGATGCATTTTCAACCAAAAAATATCCCTTTTTAGCCAAATAGTTGAATTTTCAACCAATAACATTAATTTTCCTCTAAAAACATCAACTTTGTACCCTCAAAAAAAAAGATTTTCAACCAAATAGTTTAATTTTCTACTTTAAAAAAATCAATTTTCAATAAAAAATTGTATGGTGAAATTTTCAGCCAAAAAAATCATTAAAATAGTTGAATGTTCAACCAAATAGATTATTTTTCAATTAAAATAAAAAATTTTCAACTGGAAAAATTGAGTTTTTAACAAAAAATGAGATTTTAACCAAGAAGATTAATTTTCCACCAAAAAAGATGAATTTTCTACCAAGAAAGATGAATTTTCAACAAAAAAACATGAGTTTTCAACTGAAAAAAACTAATTTTCAACCAAAAACAGAATAGTTATATTTTCAGTTAAAAAAATTCATTTTTAACACCAAAAAAAAAACGAATTTTCGATGAAATAGTTGGATTTTTAACTAAATTAAATGTTTATTTTCAACCTGAAAATATAGGTTTGATACAAAATAGTTAAATTTTCAACCCATAAAGAATATATTACAAGAAAACAATTGAATTTTCAAGCAAAAAGATTAATTTTTAACTAAAATTATTAATCTTAAACCAAAAAATTTAATTTTTCATAAGGTAGTTCCACTTTTAAGCAAGGTCTTGAATTTTCAATGTTAAAAGATGAATTCTCGATGAGAAATTTAACAATTTATATTTTTATCAAAATATATTTCAATCAAGAATAAAAAATATTAAACAATAAGCTCAAATAAGGAGGGCATATTTTCAACAAAACAGTTAAATTTTCAACGCAGAAAGAATTTTCAGTCAATAAAGAAAAAAAATTTCAAGCAAAATTGTTGAATTTTCTAGCCAAAAGGATTTCTAGCCAAACAGACGAGTTTTCTGTAAAACAGAGTAATTTTCAATTCATCTTTCTCAATTGAAATATAACTTTCTTGTTGAAAATTAATCTTTTCCGTTTTAAAAGTCAACTATTTTCTTCAAAATCGTCTTCTTAGCTTGAAAAATTTTCTTTGGTTGAAAATTCGTTTTTTTGGGTATAAAAACTAATCTTCTTTGTTAGAAATTTATCTATTTAGTTGAGGATTCAACTATTTTGTTAATAAGTAGTCTTTTTTCGTTGAATTCAACTGGTTGACGATTTATTTTTTTTTATTAATTTTTTAAACTGACATTTAAGTAATCTATTTTCTGTTGAAAACTTACATTTTTTAATTGAACATTTAACTACATATTTCGTTGAAGATTGATGTAGTTTTTTTTTTAATTCGTCTTTTGGCAGAAAATTAATCTTTATGGTCGAAAATTCATCTTGAAAATGCAACTGTTTTTTGATTATTTTGTTAAAACAAACATTTTGAGGACTTAAAACGTTAAGAATTTAAAGCGTTACATATTAAATTTTATATGGTACCAAGATTATTTTTATATTAAATAATTTATGCCCCATTATGGGAAGATGGATTCCTTGCCAAACTTTTTGACAAAAATTGTTACATTTTATTATTTTTGCGAATATTACAATTGCTAGTAACGCATATAAATTTGCAACAAAATTTGAAATTTTCTTGACCTGAAATTGCAAAATTAACAAAACAAATAATCACGCGATAATTGAATGAAGTAAAATCTTAATCTAATTATCAATTTTTGCAGTACGTGGCGGTTTATCTCTAAGAGAAGGGATACACCTGATGGAAGAAATGTACAGAACACGCAGATTAAATGCAGTGGATTTGGTGGAACTAAATCCGCAAATTGGAGATGAACGCAGCGTAAAATTAACTGTTGAGGCTGCAATTCACATAATTCAAGCTGGCGTAGGTTATACGAGGCGCGGATTAAAAGTTCCAAAAGGAATTACGGATATGCCTTTACAGACGTTCAGATAATGCAGAAATATTTTCTAGAAGATTCTGGAATATTCCTGTCATCAACAAATTTGCATTAAAATGCAAATTTATTTTAAGGCTCAAGAAGGGCTTAGAAAAAAGTATTTTTAAAACGTGGAGTGCAAGAAAAAATTTTTAATTTGAAGGAACTGTTAAATTTTTATTCCAACTAAATGCATATTTTAATTGTGAATATAAAAAACACTTTCGTGAAACGGACTTTCATGTTCTTATATAATAATTATTTAATCATTGTCATCAGTGTACATTAATACATTTATAACTTCATTATCAAACAATTCAAAAAAATGTTCGTCCAAAGCTCACGTACAATAAATGTAGAATATCACAATCAGTTTTATTGATTTTACCTTCTCGGACTCACTTCAGAGATCAAAAATCAAATCAATAGAAAATTATCCTTATTTTTAAAGAAAAATTTTAAGTTTTTTTAAATCTAATATTTTTAAAATATTAAAAATGAACTTCAAGGTTTATTTAAAATTTTATTCTTAAGATATTATTTATTAAAATTTCTATTTATCGCAGGCTTCACAGTCTAATCTCAATCTTGTTCATTTTACGATCTCAACTATTTAATTACAAATTTTTAAAAACCAAAAAAATTATAAACTAAAAATTAATCAAATAAAATTTAGACTAACATCACATCCTTTGTTCAAACTATTTAGTTGAAAATGTATGTAATTTGTTGAAAATTCTTTTTTTTTTGTAGAAAATTAATCTTCTTTGTTGAAAATTTATGTATTTTGTTCAAAATTAGTCTTTTTTGGTAAAAAATAAATTTTTTGGTTAAAAATGCAACTAATTCATTAAAAATTACTCTTTGTAAAATCCAACTATTTTTTTATTTTAGATTAAAATCTTTTTTTTTTTGAAATATCAATTATTACATGTTTCGTTGAAAATTCAACTTCTTTGTTAAAGAGTCATACTTCTTGCTTGAAAATTCAACAATTTGATTGGAATTTTTGTTTTTTCTAGAATAAAAATTTTTTTTGGTTGGAAATTTGAAAACATTTTGTTAAATAATAAATAATACTTAAATCTAAATTTATTAAAAACAGTATTTTGTCCGACATTCATCTTTTTGGTTTGAAAATTTTTTTTTTCTGTAGAAATTTCACCTTTTTTGGTTAAAAATTCTACTGCCTGGTTACGAATGAATATGTTTCAATTACAAATTAACTTTTCTGATGAAAATTCGACTGTTTCATATAAAATTTGTATTTTTGGCTCGAAAATTCAATGATTTGGTAGACAAATGAACTATTTGGTTGAAAATTCATGTATTTTGTTCAAATTCGTCTTTTTCAGTAGAAAATCAATTTTTGTTTGTGAAAAATAAAATTGCTTAATTGAAAATTATTCTGTTTTAGTTGAGGATTCATCTTCTTGGTTGAAAATTCAACTATTTGGTTGAAAATTAAACTGTTTTGTAGAAAAATCATCTTCTTGGTTACAAATGCAACTTTTTTGTAGAAAATAACAATCTTTTCCTATTTAGAATAACTACTATATTTCTTGTATTCCGGTATGTAGTGATTCGTTGAGATAGCGGACTTATTTGTTTAGCCAATTAGCGAAGAAGTTTAAAAATATTTTCAAGGAAAAGGGAAATTCCTCACCCTAGCCTTAATGGTTTCCCCTCCCATAAATCTTTCACCGACTCCCCTTTAAAGCGTACCTTCCTTAACTGCTCCTGATACTTTTCTATCGCCTCC
>JAUELO010000087.1:3196644-3207350 GCA_032357855.1 Amphibolips quercusostensackenii | reverse complement strand
AAAATACCGTCGCAAGCATTCTCTGAGATTTCAAAAAAACAATCCCAGCATTGCGCAAATGATTAACATTCATGCATAAAGCAGATTTCATCAACAATCGCTGACAAGTCACAATAATCATTTTTGTTAATTTATGTTAATTACATATAAAGAATTCATAAAATACGCGCAATCGAAAACTCTATAGGTTAGGAGTTGTCGGTGCGATACATGTGCTCATGATTTTGTCACATTTGTGTTGACACAGGCAGTTCTATATTTTAGAAAGCTCAGGAATGTTCCAATTATGGTATTCACTGCCCTTAAACTAAATAATAAATCCAAATCTTCAGTAATAAAGGTATTATTTTGTGGCGCACTTTTCACGTAACCTCAAAAGCTGTCAAAAACATTTGAAATCACTAACGTAGATGGCGCTGCATTCGCTTTAATTTGAATATTTAAAAAATTAAAAAATTTGAAAAAATTGACTTGAACATTTTTACGATATTATGCAATTGAAAGTATTCATTTTATTTATAACTAAAACTTAAAATTAATCATTTTGGAACTTTTTTAACTTCAAAATGTTCAACTAAGAATTAAATTTTGCAATTTGAAAAAAATGTTTTTAAAACTTTGAATGTTTAAAAAAAAATTCAAATGGCTCAAAAATTGACCACATTCGAACTTTAATTTTTATGAAACATTCTATACTATACAATTAAAAATATTCATTTTATTTAAAATTGAATTTGAAATTTGTCTTTAAAACTTTTTCAACTTAAAAGTGTTCAACTACTAAGAATTAAGTTTTGCAATTTAAAAGAATTATTTTAAAACTTTAAGTATTTAAAAATTTTAAAAATTGATTAAATTTGAACTTTAGTTTTTATGGACCATCCTACTATAGTCTATATAATTGAAAAAATTCACTTTATTTATAACTGAATTTGAAATTAGTCTTTCTAAAACTTTTTTAACTTAAAAATGTTAAACTACTAAGAATTAAGTTTTGCAACTTAAAAAAATTCTTTTAAAACTTCAAGTATTGAAATTTTTTTTAATTTTTCAAATAATTTGAACTTTAATTTTTATTACCACCCTACTATACAATCAAAATTATTAATTTTATTTATAATTGAATTTTAAATTAATCGTGTTCAAACTTTTTTAGGTTAAAAATGTTCAACTACTAAGGATTAAGTTAAGCAAGTTTAAAAAAATGCTTTAAAAACTTTGAATATTCACAAAAATTAAAAAATTGACTAAATTGAAACTTTTAGTTTTATGGACCACCCTACTATACAGAGGAAATTATGAATTTAATTTATAATTTAATTTTAAATTAATCATTTCGAAACTTTTTCAACTTAAAAATGTTCAACTACCAAAAATTGAGTTTTTAAATTTGAAAAAATGCTTTTAAAACTTTAAATATTTGAAAACTTTTTGAATTTGACTCAAAAATTGACTAAATTTTAACTCTAATTTTTATGTATCCCCACCCTAATTTACAATTATTAGAATTAAGTTTGTAATTTGGAAAAAAATGCATTTAAAAGTTTGAAAATTAAAAAAAAGTTATTTTGCGCCAAAATTTTCTGGGTATATCCGAACTTTAATTTTTATGTACCACCCTACTATACAATTGAAATTATTCACTTTAATTATAATTGAATTTAAAATTAATATTTTTTGAACTTTTCCAACTTAAAAATGTTCAACTACTAAGTATTAAGTTTTGAAAGTTAAAAAAAAATGATTTAAAAACTTAAAATATTTACCAAATTTTGAAAATTGACTAAATTTGAACTTTTAACTTTTACGGACCACCCTACTATACGATGAGAAATATTTGTTTTATTTATAATTGAATTTTAAATCAATCGTTTCGAAACTTTTTCAGCTTAAAAATGTTTAACTACTAAGAATTTAGTTTTTAAAGCTAAAAAACATTATTCAAAAACTTTAAATATTTAAAACATTGACTAAAATTGAACTTTAATATTAAAAACCACCCTACTATACAATTAAAATTATTCATTTTATTTTTAATTGAATTTGAAATTAATCGTTTTAAAACGCTTTTAACTTTAAAATGTTCAACTACTTAGAATTAAGTTTTGCAAGTTAAAAGAAATGCTATAAAAACTTTTAATATTAAAAAAAAAAGTTGAATTAACTAAATTTTAATATTTATGACCACCCTAATATACAATTGAAATTATTCATTTGATTTACAATTGAATTTTAAATTAATCGTTTTTAAACTTTTTAAACTTAAAAATGTTCAACTACTAAGGATAAGGTTTTGCAAGCTTAAAACAATGCTTTAAAAACTTTCAATATTTACAAAAATTAAAAAATTGACTGAATTTGAACTTTAACTTCTATGGGCCACCCTACTATACAACGGAAATTATTTTTTTATTTATAATTAATTTTAAATCAATCGTTTCGAAACTTTTTCAACTTAAAAATGTTCAACTATTAAGAATTTAGTTTTGCAAGTTGAAAAAAATGACTCAAAAACTTTACATATTTAAAAAATTGACTAAATTTGAACTTCAATCTTAGAAACCACCCTACATACAATTGAAACAATTTTTTTCAGTTGAATTGAAATTATTCGCTTTGAAACGTTTTCAACTTAAAAATGTTCAACTACTAAGAATTAAGTTTTGCAATTTAAAACAAAAATTATTTTAAAACTTTGAATATTTACAAAAATTTTTTTATTTACTAAATTTGAACTTTTATTTTTATGAAACATCCTACTATACATTTGAAAATATTCATCTTATTTATAATTGAATTTAAAATTAGTATTTTCAAAACTTTTTAACTTAAAAATGTTCGACTACTAAGAATTAGGTTTTGCAATTAAAAAAAAAAATTCTTTTAAAACTTTACGTACTTAAAAATTTTTTAAATTATAAAAATTGACTAAATTTGAACTTTCGTTTTAATGGACAATCCTATTATACCATTGAAATTATTCATTTTATTTACAACTAAATTATAAATTAATCGTTTTGAAACTTTTTCAACTTAAAAAATGCTCAACTACAAAGAATTAAGTTTTGCAATTTGAAAAAAATGCTTTTAAAACTTTGAATAGGAATTCACACAATTAGAAAATGTTCAAAACACTATTAATTCAAAATTATTTAATTATAAAACGTAAGTTAGAAGTAATTGAATTTTTAATGTCCCCAATTAAAAGTTGTATCTAAGCAGATGTCTAGTCAGAAAAATGTAAAAAATTCGATTAGTCGCATTAAAAAAAAAACTCATATACGATTTACACATTGATAAATGTGAAGAAAATTTGAAGAAATTCATATTCTACTTCAATAAATTTTTAATCTCTCCAATTTTATATTTTCGTATTGTTATTTAAAAAGACGATCGACCTTCTGAATACAAGCTTTATTATTAGACCAGCAGTAAATGCACGCGCGCGAAGCATGCGTTTATTTTTATGTTTACATTAAATTTATTTATATTATAAATAAATTTTCATTTATATTTTAATAGTATTGCTAAAAATAATTTTTTAGTGATTTTAATTATTTTAATTATAACTACCAATTGTGAAATATTTTCAAAAAATAAATTTTTTTTATTATATTTAAAATATAAAATATCCTTTATAATATTAATGTTACAGTTTATTTTTATTACAATTAAATAAAAATGCTAAAAATAAAAAAACTGTCTCTTCCGATTCAGAATAACATTGAAAATAAATTTTTATTTTCTGACATTAATAACATGAAAAAAATTAAAATACAGTATTTAAACAATTTTTAGATATTAAGTTTGAAAAATTTTACAAACAATAATTAATAATTTCGAATTGGAAGTGTTTGAAATTTGTTTGAAATATTAAAAGATTTTGAATTTTGAATTTTTAACCGAAGCTCTCAAAATTGAAAAATTTCAGATTAAAATAAGGAAAATTTAACAATTATATTTTGGATTGAAAAATCTCGACAATAAATTACTTCATATTTTAAACTTTTGAATTTAAATAATTTTCAGTTCAAAGAGATTAATATTTGACAATTTAAATTCAAAAACTAAATAAAACTTTGTCAAATTAATATAATTTTTATTTAATTTAAAAATAAAATAAATATAATAATTCATTAAAGTCAAAGCTTAGGAATGTAGTCGTCCCGAATTTTCGGGACGACTACATGCAGCCTTGAACAAAATTATAATTTAACACAAAAATTGATTAGAAAAACTTGTCTAAAATCAAAAAATAAATCCACAGTCATTTTCACCGCTCTCCAAAAATTGTAAAATTATAACTTTTTTATACTCAAACCCTTTAAAATTTTAATTATTTTAAGTAAATTTAAACCATTGAAAAATTAACAATTTTCAAATTGTTAATTATACTTTTGAAAATTCAACCACTTCAGTTTTGATTGCAAAATTAGAAGTTATGAAAAGGGAAAATTGAAAATTTGGCGTTAGACATGAAAATTCAGAACTATGAATGTAAACTAAAAATCGAACAGTTTTAAGATATTACATTGAAAATTTAAAATAAAAAATGAATAAATAAAAAAACAAGTTTGCAGTATATGATTCCAATGTTTGAAATGGACAGTTTCAAGCTTTTGAATTCAATATTGTCTTTTCTTAATGTTGAGTTTTATATGCTCAATATTTTGGAATATAATAGTGAAATTTTCCTAACAAATCACCCTTTAAAATTAAATGTATAATTTATTATATTTATTTGTATAATAATAAAAATGTAGTAAATTTAATCAAAATTAAATTGAATTGTCTATACATAAATTATAATAAAAATCAATTAAAACGTTAATAATAATTTTATTTACAGCTAAAAAAATTAAGATTATATTGAATATTTAAATTATAATTAAATATTTTATGAAAATAAACGGTGTATATACATATAAATAATAAATTACCTTTTTTTACCATTTAATGCACCTTAAATTTGAATTTTAAATTCAGTGTTTAAAACTGAAGAATTTCAAATATTGTGAAACTCTAAAGTTTAATTATTCTAAAAACTTTAAAAACTATATGCTTTCTGACTGGAAATTTTCAAGATTAATAGTTAATTAAATTAAAAAATAAAATAAAAATTAATAACAATAATGCCAAAAACAAAGAAAAAGCATGTAACCAATAAGTTACGTCTGCATAATTTCAAAAATATATATATACAAAATCCAAGAAAATAATCTGTACAATATTTTGGTAATTGAGAATCGTACATTTTTTATTTCCTTATTTGCCAAGCAAACTTTACATATACAATTCATTCTTCTTGCATATTTCAGATTCGATGACTGTCACTAACTTCTGTGTTCTATCGTAGCAAAGTATTAAAATAATACATAAATCCTGATCCTGCATTTCAAATTGTGATAGAATCCGCTGCTCATAAAAATCAGTTCAGCTTTCAGTAATCTAATCAGTCTGTTCAATTCAATAAAATTACCTCATGCGAAAGCAAAACCCTTAAGCAGCCTAAAAGCGTTACTTAAAACTTTTTAAAAATCCCTTAAAAAGTTTTCTTTTCTTATTTGTTCTCGAAATTCACTAGTCCTTAAGTAATTTCCTCAAGAATCCCAAAGTTTCTCGGTAATACCAACTGTAAAACCCGAAGAGTAACTGAAAATCTGCAAATTTGGTCCAGAAGTTAACAAGTCTGCTTGTTAATTTTTTAAGGAAAAATTTCCGAAAAAATTTTTTTTTCAATTCTACAGATAATTAGATAGACAGGTTCGTGTCCAGATGCATGACGTTCACCCATTTTCCTAAGCTATGTACATGGTTATCTCGAATGTCGTTACTCATACTCACAATCTAACTTCTTTGCATTCTTTCTTTTTTCGTATAGAAATCGAACATTATTGTACAATTAGTGACTATCTTCTGATGGTCCAGAGAGGATCCAATTGGCTCAATGGATCAACCACGACGTCAGGCTTCTCCTGCGAGGTCGAGGAAATACTCTGTGGTGTATTTGGTCTAGCTGCTGAGGTAGGCTGACCTCCTATATTATTTTTAAATAGTACAAAAGTTCAGTTATAAAATTCATTGTGACCGACTTCATATGAAATCGGGCAGTCTGACTCTGACCAGGGTGGCGATTCGGCGGACGATTCCAAATTCCCGGTCATTTCCCGGTTTTTCCCGGTCAAGTTTTTCAATTTCCCCGGACAAATAAAAGTAAAACATTCATATTTGCCGCAAAACTCAAACAACAAGATCAATTTTCTACCAAAATATGTATATTATTTAAAAAAAACATAATTTTACTATGAAATAGTTGAATTTTCAATGAAAGGAGACAAATTTTCAACCAAATAGTTGAATTTTGAAATAAAAAAATCAACATTCAACCGAAAATGTAATAGTTACATCATTAGTTAATAAAATTAATTTTTAAACTGACTCAAAAATTTTCAATATAAATAATGAATCTTCAACTGATATAGTTGAATTTTAAACAAAAAACATGAGTTTTCAACAAAAACAATGGATCTTGAACTAAAATAGTTAAATTTTCAAACTAACAAAAATTAATTTTTACTAAAAAAATGAACTTTCAACCAAAACTTAAATAATTGAATTGAAAGTTAAAAAATTAATGTTCAAACAAACAGATGAATTTGTAACCAAGACTATGAAATATTCAACTAAGATGATGAATATTTAAATCAAATAATTGAAATTTAGACCAAAAAGGTAAATTTTCAACCAAGAAGATTTATTTCTATCAAAAAACACGAATTTTCAATTAAAGATAATTTTTCAACCGAAAATTGAATAATTGAATTTTGAGTGGAAAAACGAATATTCAACAAAAGAAATAAGTTTTTAATTAATACTATGGAATATTTAACTGGTGGAATAGTTACATTTTCAGTTGAAAAAAAATGATAATAATTTTCAACCAAAAAGGAAACAAAGTTTCAACTAAATAGTTCAATTTTCGGAAAAAAATCCCTTTTCATCCAAAGAAAAAACAATTTTTCAATCCAATAGCTCATTATTCAACCCGCGAAATAAATTTTTGACTGAAATTATGAATCTAAAAAAAAAAATGATTTTTAACAGAGTGCAACTTTTAATCAAATAATTTTATTCCCAACTTAAAAGATGAATTTTCAACTAAAATTATAAATATTTAACTGGAATACTTGAATTTTTAACCGATAAGAAGAATTTTTGGACAAGAAGATTAACTTCCAGAGAAAAATATGATTTTCAATATTCGAGTAGAATAAGTTGAATTTTCAATTTAAAAAATTACATTCAACAAAAAAACTAACCTAAAAGAAATAGTTACATTTTCAAACAAAGTAATTAAATTTCAACTCATATTGTAAATCTTTGACTAGAATAGTTGAATGTTAAACCAGAAAGACCAATTTTTCACTAAGATAATAAATATTTAAATGAAACAATTTAATTTTTGACCAAAAAGATGATTTTTCAACCAAGAAGATTGATTTCTACCAAAAATAACGAATTTTCAACTAAAAAATTATTTTGAATAACTGAAAAGTTAAAATAAAAAGTTAAAATAATTATTAACAAAACAGTTTAACTTTTAACCACATAATTTCATTTCCAACCTAACAGATGATTTTTCAACTAAAATAATGAATATTTAACTGGAATAGTTAAATTTTCAATCGACAAGAAGAATTTTTAGACAAAAAGATTAACTTTCAAAAAAGAAGATAATTTTCTATTAAAAATAACTTTCAAAAAAGAAGATAATTCTCTACTAAAAAATACCAATTCTCATTCAAATGGCTGAAATTTGAACTAGGAAAGGTTGATTTCAACTAAAAATGGAACAGTTGAATTTTCAACCATAAAGATTAATTTTTTATTAAAAAGACGAATTTTCCACACAGTACATAAATTTCCAAACGAATAGTTGAATTTTTAAGTAAAAAATTTTAATTTTCAGCGAAATAGCAGAAATTTAATTTAAAAAAATTTTTTTTTTTATTTAAGATCGAACAGAAATTCATTTTCTTAGAAAAAATATTTGTATGCTAAAAAAGCATGAAAGAGATTAAAAATTAGAAACCAGACTTTTAAACTACCTTACTTTTCGACTTATTAGAGACAAAAATAACAATTGAAAAAAGAGGAAGAAAATAAATTTTTAACAAAAAATAGAAAAGTTCAATTTTCTGATGAAAATCGAATTCTTCACAAAAAAACGTACTTTACAGCAAACTGCTAAATTTTCTACTGGAATAGTTAAATTTTTAGATAAGAAATTGATTTTTAAGAAAATATTAGTTACATTTTCATCCACAGATTAAGTTTCAATTAAAATGGTGAATGTTCAATACAAGAAATGGATTTTTAATAGATGAGTTTTAAGAAAAATTTATTTTATTTATTATATATATTTTTTTATTTATTTATTATCTTATTTTTAAATAAGTAGATAAATCCGTAACCTAATAAACACACTTATATACCCTACAACTCTAAATAAAGTAGAAATCACTTTTATAAATTGACCAAAATTATTGAAATAATGAAAACTTGAATTTTACTGCGATCAAAAGTAAATCCCCGGTTTTTTAATTGAATTCCTGGATCATTTTCCGGTTAATAAAATTTCCGGTCATTTCCAGGTTTCCCGGTCAAGTCGCCACCCTGTGATAACGTCGCGTAATCGTTTGATGTTGTTTATTGTTTATTGTTTATTGTTAATATTATTTATATATACATATATTGTTTTCCAAGGCAAAATATAAGACACTTTTTTTTTTGAACAAAAAAATTTTTTTAATCACTTAGGGCTGCTTCAGGGTGTCTACTCAAATCCTGGAAAAAATATTCCCCGCCAATTCCAGGTTTTTTTTGCAGGTATCTCAAGATTTTTCCAGGTAGAATTTTGTATGGTATGAAGCCATTCAAGTATTTCGCATTTTTTAAAACAATCGAATCGGAATACGTAAACTACTATAAATAACTATAAATACGTAGACACCCTGTAGAAACAGGAGAAATAAGGAGATTTTTCACGAAAATAAAGAAATATATTCTGATGAGTAAAATTAATGTGGGTATGTACTATAATATCAGATCCAATTAAAACGCTTCAAATTCCTGACTTTTCAAGTCAAAATATTGCATTTTCAATCAAATAGAAGTATTTTAACCAAATAGTTCAATTTTCAACAAAAAAGATTTATTTTCTATCGAAAAAGATGAAGTTTCAACAAAATAAATGTACTTTCAGCCAAATATTGAATTTTTAATTAATAAAAAATAAATTGTCAATAACAATAAAATAGCTAAAGTTCCAGTTAAAAAATTAATTTTTAACCAATAAATAATAATATTCAACGATATAGTTCTATTTTCAACCAAAATGATGAACTTTTGACTAAAATGATGAATCTCCAATTTAAATAGTTGAATGTTGAAGGGAAAAGATGAATTTTCAACAAAAAATAAATTTTCACCAAAAAACATGAAGTTTCAACTAGATTAGTTAAAGTTTCTGCTTAAAAATTAATTTTTAATTAAAATTACAAGTTTCAGGTGTCTTAATTGTGACTAGAAATTACGAAATTTGTAAATGAATTTTCCTAAAATCGTAATTTTTGGAAAATTATCATCGGGATGAAACAACAGCCAAAAATCCCAAATATTGAAAAATACCGAAACAGATAATTTGCGAAAAATTTATTAATGAAATTGAAATATGTAATACGAAAGTAAAAGTTAACGAAACTAGAAAAATGCAGGAATTCCCAATTTGACGAAATGGTGAAATTCCAGAAATGACATAATTCCCGAAATTTTAAAACTCGAATTTTCAAAATCCTAACAATTCAAATTTCCGGAATTAGTAAATTCGGTAATTAAATAATTTCCTAGAATTATAAACTACCAATGTTTTAAATTAAAATACACACACACACATAGAAGTATTCAAAAATTTTGGCGATTTACTAATTTCGTAAAGTTGAAATTTCGGGATTTTAAACATTCTATTTTCAATAATACTAAATTTTGATATTTCTGAATTTTTCAAGTTTCATTAACTTTTACTTTCGAAATATTTAATTTCGCAACTAAGCAGTTTAATTAGTTTTATTTTTTTCGGTAATTAGAAATATCGCAAATTTTCTAGTCCAATAATTATATTTTCGGTATTTTTCGACACGATATTTTCCTGATATTACTATGAATCTAAAAAATAATTAAAAACAAAACTAAAGGTGGTGTTTTTGAGAAAATCCACTTTTTAATTTTTTAGAAAAATGCAAGCCATTTTAATAATTTTTAAAAACATTAAAATTTCTTCAAGGAATTTGAAAGAGTGTACATTTCTGTACAAATTGACGCAAAAAAATTAAATTATGTCAATTTGTTCCAAGATACAACTTTTTAAAGAAAATTTTCGTTAATTTTTTCATGACTCGCCTAAATATACAAGAAGCCCTAAGTTCGTGAAAAAATTTGTTGGTGAACAACAAAAAATAGGTGTCTCATATTTTACCTTAGAAAAATTTTTTTTTTCATCCAGGACTTAACAATGATATAAGAAGCAATACTTTACCTTGTTGTGATGCAATACCGTGCTGCATTCCAGCTGCAAAATTGTGAAGAAAATCATCTGATGGATGACAATGTTGTGTCTTTCTCATCGCCTTTCCTTTCTTCATTTCCTC
>JAUELO010000087.1:3121161-3139672 GCA_032357855.1 Amphibolips quercusostensackenii | reverse complement strand
GGATTTCAACGTGTTTCGAGGGATTTCAAAAGTTTTTACGGGATTTAAAGAGGTTTTATGCAAATTCAAAAGATTCCAAAAAATTACGAAAGGTTTCACAGATTTCAAATAATTTAAAAAATGTCAAGGTTTTAAAAACAATTTTTACAGATTTTTATACCTGAGAATGGTATAATTATTTTGATAAGAACCTTATTTGTTTTTTTTTATTCGGGAAGTTTTTTATTAAAATTTTTATTTCATTTTTTACTTTCACATAAAATAACCAATTTCCAAAGGATTTTATGATATTTAAAGGGACTTCAAGGAGTTTAATCAAATTTCAAGAGATTTTACTTCGTAATATTTCAAAAGAGGTCTTGGGATTTCAAAAGGATTTTAAGAGCTTAAAAAAATTACCCAGTAGATTTTCAGAGAGAATTTCAATTTTTCAAGGAATTTTATGAGATTTCAAGGAAGTTCAAGAAGTTTGATAAAATTTTCGTTTTAAGGAATTAAGTACAATTTTATTTCAAAGAAGTCACAGGAGATTTCAAGCTTTGAACACATAAATTAACATTCTAATTGTAAGTAAGGAGAGACAAAGAATTTTTTCGATTCCAAATTCCAGGTCAAGTTTTTCAATTTTTCAGGTCAAATAAAAGTAAACTATTCAAATTTGACGCAAAACTGATTTATTTTAATTTATCACGTTTATTTTAAGCATCCTTCAACACAAAAGAGCGAAAAATTTCGAAGTAACTGAATTTTGGAGCAAATGCTTGAATTTTTCAATAAAAAATATAAATTTTCAACAAAAATGGAAAAGTTAAACTTTCAGTTAGAAAAATTAATTGGAACAGTTGATCTTTGAGCCGAAAGGATAAATTTTCTACCTACATTATCAATATTTAACTGATATACTTAAATTTTCAGCCACAAACATGAATTTTAAAACAACAAGATTAATTTTCTACCAAAAAATAGAATTTTTCAAACAAAAAAATAAACATGAATTTTTTAACGAAATAGTTCAATTTTCAATTAAAGGAGACAAATTTCCAACCAAATAGTTAAATTTTGAACTAAAAAAAATCCAATTTCAAGCGAAAATGGAATAGTTACATTTTTAGTTCATAAAATTAATTTTCAACCTAACTCATGAATTTTCATCTAGATGAGCAACCTTTAACTGAAATAGTTGAATTTTCAAACTAACGAAAATTAATTTACTGAAAAAAAAGATAAATTGACAACCAAAACATAAATAATTAAATTTAATGTTAAAAGAATTCATGTTCAACCAAACAGATGAATTTTTAACCAAGACTATGAAATATTCAACTAAGATAATAAATATTTAAATGAAATAATTAAAATTTAGACCAAAAAGGTAAATTTTCAACCAAGAAGATTCATTTCTACCAAAGAAGACGAATTTTCAACTGAAGAGGATCATTTTTCAACCAAAAATTGAATAATTAAATTTTGAGTCAAAAAATTAATGTTCAACAAAAGAAATGAGTTTTTAATTTATATTATGAAATATTTTACTGGTGTAAAAGTTACATTTTCAGTTGAAACAAAATATTTAACCAAAAAGGAAACAAATTTTTAACAAAATAGTTAAATTTTTGGAAAAATCACTTTTCATTCAAAGGAAAAACAATTTTTCAATGAAATAGCTCATTTTTCAACCCAAGAAATGAATTTTTGATTAAAATTATGAATCTTAAAAAAAAATGATTTTCAACAAGAGTTCAACTTTTAACCAAATAATTTTATTCCCAACCTAAAAGATGAATTTTCAACCAAGAAAATTGATTTCTAGCAAAAAAGAATTTTAACTGAAAAATAATTTTGAATAATTAAAAAGTAAAAATAATTTTTAACAAAAGAGTTTTAACTTTCAACAAAGTAATTTTATTTCTAACCTAACACATGAATTTTCAACTAAAATTATAAATAATTAACTGGAATACTTGAATTTTCAACCAACAAGATATTTGATAATTTTCTATAAGAAAATCGACTTTTTAACAAAACACGTATATTTTCAATAATATAGTTGAATTTTCTACTAAAAAAGATCAATTTTCATTCAAATTGTTGAATTTTGAACTAGGAAAGATCGATTTCAAGTAAAAATGGAAGTTTAATTTTTAGTTAAAGAAAATAATTTTGAACCCAACTAATGAATTTTCAATTAAAATGATGAATCTTCAACTGGAGTAGTTGAAATTTTCATGAAAAAGAGGAATTTTCAACTAATATAAAGATCAATTTTCTATAAAAGACGAATTTTCTACAATGTACATTAATTTTCAAACAAATAGTTGAATTTTTGAGTAAAAAATGTCAATTTTTAGCCAAATAGTTAAAATTTCAGTAGAATAAAAGGTAAATTGTTAATTTAAAATCGAACAGAAATCTATTTTTTTATAAAAAAATATTGTATGCTAAAAAAGCATGAGAAATATTTACAATTAACAAACATCCTTTCAAACTTCCTTACTTACAAGTTTCTCTTAAAAATCTAATTCTTTACAAAACAACGTATTTTCAGCAAAATAATTAAATTTTCTACTAGAATAGTTAAATTTTAGGTTAAAAAAGTTGATTTTTATCAAAGTATTAGTTACATTTTCAACCAGAGATGAGTTTTCAATTAAAATTATAAATATTCAATAGAAAAATTAATTTTTAATAAATGAATTTAACTTTTAACCAAGTATAGTTGAATTTTTAAGTAAGTAAATGAATCCCTAACCTCAAAAACACATTTATATACTCTACGACTGCATACAAAGTAGAAATCACTTTTCTAAATTGACAAAAATTATTTAACCAATGATAACTTGAATTTCACTGTAATAAGAAGTAAATTCCCGGTTTTTTAATTAAATTCCCGATCATTTCCAAGTTTTCCGGTTAAGTCGCCACCCTTATATTAGTATTTTTAATTGATGATTATCCACTATATGTTGCATTATCCACTGCAGACAAGATTGCCCTACGCGAAATTGAAAGTATAAAAAAACGAGCTTATAAATAAAATCAGAATTATTGAGAAAATATTTGTTGGACTACGCAAGTTACGGAAAATTACGCATACATGAAAGTAAATTTTACAAATCGCTAACACTTAGTTTAGACAATGCGCTGTAGATTAGTTATGGAAGACCATGGCACAATTCTTGAATTTGTTACATAATTCCGCCACTTGGCATTTTTTGTTTTGTAATAAATTGTTAAGCAAATGAGAAAATAAATTAAATCCTACCAATTTAAAATTTAGAAGTAGCAGGGATATTTTACAATCAATGTTTACCGCGGAAGCATGCTAGATTTCAATTTTAATTAGCTAAAGTACTTTCCAGGGGTCGTGTTGAAGTTTCGTTTAATCCTGCCTTCGAATTTCACATTTCTTCATGAATGTTCGAAGCAATTTCGTGAATCGCAGGCAGGAAAATTTTCTGAATATCAACTATAAGGCTTCACTATTCATATAAAGTGAATAAAAATACAACTTGGACTAAGTAACTTTTATCACAATAGGACAGATTTTCAGACCGATAACATGCTCGTACCAGCGGATTTATTTATCGTTTTCCCTTAAGGGACATTCTCTCTAAATTATTTTTTTTCCATGGACTATAAAATATTAGAATTCTCTCAAATTAGATAAAATTAAAATCACCGAATTCGTGTTTTAGAACATTTACAACATGATTAAATAAATAAATAATAATAAAATAAATTTAATAAAAAATATCTAGAAAAAAAAAATTTACTGAGACTTTTAAGGGGTGTGCCACTGTTTTTTGTTTGGATTCATAAATTTTGTAAATAAAGGTCATGACCCTAAAGTAAAATTATGAAATTCCTAGCACACAATATTTGGCTACTTTCGAGAAAAACGACTTTGAATTTTTTGATACCCTTCTATACGCTAGACAAATATGGTCTCAATCTGATCTAGTAGTTTGGGCAGTAGCGCTTCGGGTTTGTAGTCGGAAGGTTGCGTGCTCGATTCTCGCTGGTCTACACTTCTTTCCAATTTTTGTTTGCATTTTATTTATTAAATGTTCAAATATTACATTTTCTTTAGAACTGTTATTAACTTATGCCGTTACCTACGGTGTGCAAAAAAGAGCTGGAAAAGGGGTTATTTGTATAGAAATTTCAGTACAAGTAGCTAGCTTTTTTCTTTACATTTTACATTTTGAATGCTTTTTTTCAATAAAAAAACTCTTTTTTTGCATGATTGTCGATTCTTTTTCTTGAAAAATCTTTTATGTTAATTTATTTCTTTATAATGCATAAGCCTCCTCATTTTTAACTAAGAGAATGAAATTGTATTAAAAATACAATTTTTCATTTTTATTCTCATTTTTAAAAAAGTTCGAAAATGTGAGTTTGCTTTGAAAGAAAGCATTTAAAATGTTTATTTTTGCATAATTTTTAATAATTTAGAGGAACAGTAAATATTGAATCATTTTAATAAATAAAAAAAAGTGGAAAAAAGTGTAGACAGCAAGAATCGAGCGTGCAACCTTCCAACTACAAAACCGCGCGCGCTACCGCCTGAGCTACTTAGATAGTTGGAACATATATTTTTGGAACCCACAGGACCGACAAAGGAAACTTTAAAGTAGTTTTCCTCGAAAATCGACAAACATTGTTTCCTAGGAATTTCACAATTTTACTTTGGGGTCATAAAAATTATTAAACCAAACAAAAAACACACAACCTTTGTTAAATTAATCCCTGAAATCTATCAAAAATAATAAAAAATTCAAAACAATTTCACAGATACGATTCTAATCTCTTTCATCAAAAATTGTTTCCATGTCTTTCACTGTGACAAAATACACTTCTGCATTATAAAATACACTTGTATTTTACGGTACGCAATTTCTACAATCGACTATAATTATTATTATACAAGGACAACAGTATCTTCTTAATTTCCAGACATTGTCTTGCAAACAATAATGGTTTACATTTTTTTCGATCTTGAAAAAAAACGACAAGTCGCGTAATTATTGAAGGAGCCATTTTCGAAAACAACAAGACAATTGCATCAATGATTAAATTTGCTTTGCAGTTAAAAATCAAGGCAACCCATTTTTAATAATAAAACTCCTTACAAAAGCAAAAAATAATCGGATTAGAGTTTTTTTTTCTATGTATGAAGTAGCTACGAAAAAATATTACAATTCAATATTTCGAAGTAAAAAACCTTAGGTATGTGAAATTTTGAAGCTGACAAGGAGAGACCGGCAATTGTCAACTTTATTTTCGCTTTATAATTTTTGTAATGAGAGCTCAGCTGAATATTAATTTGCGAAAGCAGTAAATACATTCTTGAATCGTCTGGCAGCTCAGGCAGTAGTGATTTGGCTTCATAGTGAAAAGGTTGCGTGTTCGATTCTTTCTGCCTAATCTTTTTTTACTTTACTTTTTATTTATTAAAATGTATGTAAATATAATTATATTTATAATTGAAAGTATAAACGTGGTTTTTTACACCTTATATTTTATCGGATAAATGATGAGTTTTTATAAGAACAAGATTTTTTTTAAAGTATCTACTGGGAAACACACCTAATTTTGTTTGCATCAAAGAAATTTTTTCTTCGGAAGGTACGAAATATGAATACTATCTGAACCTGAGTAAGTTTGTTGTTTTTCAATTAAGCTATTAAAAAAAATAAAATATCGTCGATAAAATCTGAAAATTAAACTAATGAACACTTTAATAAAAAATAAAATAAAAAAAAGTATAGGTAGTGCGAATCGAACACGCAACTTTGCGTCTATGAAGCCGAAACGCTACTGCCTGAGCTACCGGTGATTTAAGGTATATTTCGCCAAACTCTATCGATTTGGCTTTCATTATAAAAATTATGAACTGAAACTAAAATAGATGTCTGCCGGTCTCCCCTTGTAAAAGTTCATGAGTAAAAAAATTGATTGGTAAATTTTGATTGCTACTAATTTAAAAAATCAGGGTAGCCGCTTTAGTCAAGAAAAAAATTCCCGGTCATTAATAATTTTAAACTGAAAATTAAAGCACTCAAAGTGAAACACTTAAATTTAAACTTGTAAAATTGAAGGTTACCAATTTTTTAACCAGACATTTTTAATTCAAATGTTTAATAATTTACGTACAAAACGAAAAATTTCAACACATTTCAATTGAACAATTGTAAATTGAATGCCGTTAAAAAGCAAAATTAAAATCTGCATAATAATTTTTGATGCTCTAAATTATTGAAGAATGAATCAATAAATAAATTTGTAAACGTTCAAAATCATATTCTAAACAATGTCAAGTTAGAAACACAAAAAATAGAACGATTTCAAATTTTGTTTAAAACTGAACACTTTTTAAATTAGAAGATAAATTTTCTCAATTTTATGCCGTTTCAAATTAATAGTTGTTCCATTGTTCTTTATACATTAAAATAAAAAACTTTCACTTAAACATTTTTTAGTTTCGAATATTGGATTCATAATTACTATATTAATTATAATTTTAAATTAATAGTCAAATATTGCTAAATATTTAAAAATGGTTCTTTTTCAATACATTTTTTTAACTGAATGGTTTAAAAATTAAATATTTGAATAGGATTAAAAATTTTAATATTAAAAAAAAATCTGAAATTTCAAATTACCGAAAAAAATAAAACTAAAAAAATGCTTATGAACGAAATTTAAATATTCCGATAGTAAAAATTAACAAAACTATAAAAATTAATAAACTTATGATTCCCCAAATTATAAAATTACCGAAAGATTTTAAAACACTAAATTTCAAATTCCCTAAAATTTCGTAGCTGTTTTCAATTTTAAACTCCACGTATATAAAATAAAATATTATTCTAACAAATACAAAATATTAAACAATAATTAAATTCCGAAAAAACAAAATAATTTTTTTTTTCGGAAATTTTTGTAATTTACTGAATTCTAGAATTTAAAATTTCTGGACTTTTAAAGAAAATTCGGGTTTTAAAATTTCAGTAATTGTACTTTAACTTTCGGAATATTTAAATTTCGTTAATAAGCATTAGCAATAGTTTTATTTATTTTTTGGTAATTTAAAATTTAATTTTTTTGTAATTTGCTTTTTCGGGTAAATTATGCTATCTCATCTATTAATTCGAAATTATTTAAAATTTAAAAATAGTTCATAAAGTTTCAATTTGACGTCAACATTTGTCTTTCGAATTAGAACAGCTCAATTTTTAACGCTAAAATCTGTAAATTGTTTAATTTTGAACAGAATCGTCTTGTAAAATTAATTATTGGTCAATTTGAAATATTCGAAATACAGCTCAATTTTTAAAATCATCAGTTAATCTATATTTACAACTGATCGACTTGAAAAGTTTTTTTTACAACAAATTTTCAACTTTGCTTTTAATTTTTAATTGCTAAAGTCTTCAAAACAGCATTTAAAACTTCTTTAAATTAAAAATATACGCTCAAAAATGAAGACCTAAAATGGAAATGAAATAAAAAAATGAACAATAGAATTAAGCATTCAAAAAAAAATTTGAAATCGAAATTATAAGTAGTATTATCATGTTGAAAAATTTTTTCGTCATTCTCGGTTTCCTGGTCCAGCGGCCACCCTGAAAAAAAAACACAAACGAGACGCTATTGCAGCCAGAGAAAACTATAGATTAATATTATTTTTGACATTTTTAAGTGCGGTTTTCTATTTTATTTTGAAAAAAAATAGATGAGAATAAAAAAGGAGAAAAATAAAATAACTTGAAATACTGCAAGTCGACGTAGTTTTATTAAGAAGTTGTTTAATTGTTTTCATTACCGAGATTTTGGCTTCGCTCCTCAATTCTAGTCCCTGTCTATTGTTTAATTAAAATTAATATTTGAAAATGAATGCAAATAGTATATCTATTGTAGAGTATAATTTAAAAGGAATGAAAATCACAGGCCTCGTTTTTCCCTTCTATGCAGTTAAATAATCACCCGAAATTTAAGTAATATGCAGAATAATTACATGCATTCAAATGAAGTATTGGCTTTTTTAAAATTATAAGTTGTATATTTGTATACCTAAAAATATCAAGTTTTTAATCAAATTCTATTACATCATTTCGCAAGTCCAGCTTACATGATCAAAAGCTTGATTTACTCCTATCATAATAATATTAATAATAAAAAAATTGATTCAATTTTGTACAGGAATTGTTTGCAGAGGAATAAAAATGCAAATAAACCGAATGGATAACGTGTTAAAATGCTTTAATGGTAAGCGGAACCAGTAAAAAAAAACCTGTTTTGAACGATGATTTATTCGTTGAACATGTCTCGAAAATTTGTAGGAAACGGCTCGGTTAACATTATTTGTAGAGGTAAATTTTTATTATAAAAATAAAAATAAACAATTGTAGGCCTTGTGTATAACATTGAATGGTGTGCAACAAATTCGAAAATACAGAAAACAGCCGAAACTCTGGCCTCGCGTTGTACATTATTCAGACTCACAAGGAGAGCGTTATTAGATATTCTACAGAAAATAAGATCCATTGAATTGTACCAATTAAGTGAAATTAATCTATCCTCAATCGAGGAATGTCTCGCGACAATAATGTTGCGTTACATTGGAGCGATTTTTTTATATTCCATTGAGAAATGTCAACAGAGATTTTCTTTTTTTTAGTCATATTTTTTATACAACTTAAGCAGTTTTGATTGTAGCATTTTCATTCTTAAGTCGATTAGGCGGCTGTAATTCTTGCGAATATAAAGATTCTATCAGTCGGCCTGGTTTCTAACGAATTAATTACACCATTATCTCAACGCTTGACTTCCGTTCTGCTTAGTATTGAAAATATTTGAAATATATGTTGTTCCTACGACCAAGATAAAGTTCCACTGACGCGCGATGCGATACGTTAAACGTTTACGTTAGAAAAATCTCGAGTACAAATTGACCAAGTACGTGTATGCTCTTCACTGTTCCACTGTCCCTGTGCAAACGATTATTTGAGCTAGCAGACTCGATTGCTTGAGAATCTGATGTATTCCGATTCGTATGCATTCTTATGTACAAATATTCACGCGGTAGTGTTCCGTGCGAGCATGGTTGTGTGAGAATGGATCGCGTTCTCGATTACACGCGCATGTTTCATGAGGATGAAGTGTTGTTGCTCTCAGATGGCGCTACGTACACGACTTCTCAGTCAGTCAACTTTGTGGAGTACATTGGTGTTGACGTTCGTCCATATCAATCGTGCTTTAACACTCGTTGCTCCATCAGTAGCTTGCGGCTTCAGTTGCCACACTTACGTCAATATATACCGTTGTACTATCTATAACAAATAACAATACTTTTCAAAATATTAATTTTAAATTAATTGAAAAAAGTAAAGGAGTGTACATGAATTACATAAGGACGATTTTCAAAATTGTATATCTCCGTAATTTAAAGTAAAGGTAAGTACGAATTATGAATGAAAGCTTTGATTTTATTTTTTAGATATATTTAATTAATCTATTTAATTAATTTATAGTAGTCTTAGACACAGAAAAGTAGCAAAAAAGTGTGCCAGTTCAGTGTGCCTGCAAAAATAAAAAAAATAAAAAAATTTTTTAATATAATCTTCAACTCTTCCCTTTTGACTTATAAAAAATCGCCATTTCCACGCAGTACAAAATTTCGAAAAGTAGAAGTTTTCTGTCTTATTTTTTAAATTAACAAGTACATATAACATACCTGCATACAGATGTGCTAAAGCTTATCTTGGAACAGAAATAGATTATTTGTGGCCGCAACCGCAACCACATTTTCGGAAGGATGCCACGCCGTATGCAATATTTTCTTATTAAAATCGAGGCAGTCAACGCTGATCTCGTCTTTCTTTCGTTTACCACCGGTACAGACCTGAAAATAAAAATTTTATTTTAGTATTCTTACTTATACCAATATTATTCCGATATCAGGGTTTCAGGGCTCCGATTGACTAGCAGGCTTTAAAAATGTTGCATTAATCGTATAAAATTATAAAAAAGTCGTACATAATTCTCCTTAGTTTTCAAATCTTCTTTACACAATCAAATAAACATTGAAGTTGAAACAACTATCAACAACAATATTCATTTAGCTTGCAGGATTCTGAATCTGTGTTTAAAATAATTACTTCTGAAATTTTAAACTTCGCAGATTGGATTATTTTCAAATGAGAGAAGTTTATAATTTATATTAATTTTGAACTTCAGGAAAATTTATTTGGAACATTTTAATTAATTTAATTTTTAATAAATTTAATTTTTTTCAATTTTTAATTTTTTTTTTAATTTAATTTAATTTTCATTTGAGACTTTATAGTTAGAATATAAAATTTTTCATTTTTTTAAGGCTGTGTCTAGTCGTCCCGAAAATTCGAGACGACTAGCCAAGCTTATGAAAAATATTGGACTAGTCATCCCGAATTGCGGGACGGCGAGACACTTCATTTTTTTAAATAATCAGAGCCTAAATTGTCCTCGAAATATGTTTTTTTTTTCAAGAAAAAAAAGTAATAATAGGGAAATAAATTCTTTTAAATAAAATTAATAAAGATACAATATTGAATTCAATATGAAACACTTTAAATTCCTAAGATTTCAAGTCGAAATACATTACATTTTCAAGCCAAAAGACGAACGTTCAACAACGCATTTAAATTGTTTGCAAAAAATATGTCTTCTGAACAAAATAATTGAATTTTCAACCAAATAGTCGAATTTTCAAATAAAAGAGATTAATCCTCAAACAAAAATGGTAGCAATTTCAACTACATAATTGAATTTTTAAAACAAAAATTATTTTTAACCAAACAGTTGCATCTGTAAACGAATAATTGGGTTTTCAATCAAAGGAAGCCAACTTTTCAACAAAATAGGTGAATTTTTAATTGACTAGTTGAATTTTCATTCCAAGAAGACTAATTTTTTGTAGAAAACAGTTGAAGTTTCAACAAAAAAGTTTAAAAAAGACGAATTTTTAACCAAAAAAGATGAATTTTCTATCCAAAGGACGAATGTTCTACAAAAAAGTTAAATTTTTCAACACATTCATTAAATTTTCAAGCAAATAGTCAAATTTTTAACAAAAAAAAAAGATAAGTTTCAACCAAATAATTGCATTTTCAAGCAAAAAGATGAATGTTCAACAAAACATTTGAAGTTTACAAAAAATATGTCTTCTGAATAAAATAATTGTGTTTTCAACCAAATGGTCGAATTTAAAAAAAAAAAGAGATTAAACCTAAAACAAAAATAGTGATATTTTTAACCAAATAGTTGAATTTTCAAAACAAATATTATTTTTAACCAGTTGCATTTATAAACAAATTTTTGGGGTTTCAATCAAAAGAGACAATTTTTTAACAAAATAGATGATTTTTTTGACTGAATAGTTGAATTTCCATGCCAAAATGACGAATTTTCCTAGAAAACAGTTAAAGTTTCAACAAAAAAGTTGAAAAAGTTTTAAAAAAACAAATTGTTAACCAAAAAAGATGAATTTTCTATCCAAAAAGACAAATGTTCAACCAACAGTTAAATTTTCGATCAAAAAAGTTGAATTTTCCAAATATTAATTAAATTTTTAACCAAATAGTCGAATTTCTAACAAAAAATATGAGTTTTAAACACATAGTTGAATTTTCAAGACAAAAGACGAATATTCTTAGCATTTTTAACCAAATAGTTGAATATTCAATACAAAAAGGATTTTTAACCAAACAGTTGGGGTTTCAATCAAGAGACAATTTTTCAACAAAATAGATGATTTTTTAACTGAATAGTTGAATTTTCTTGCCGAAAATACGAATTCTCAACCCAAAAAGATGGCTTTTCCACCAAAAACCAAAAAGAATTAACTTTTAACCAAGAATAGTTGGATTTTTTTACTGGTTTCTATTAATTCAATTCGCATTCAAGTGAAAAAACGAGAAGTTTCTTGAAAACAGAGAAAAAAAGAGACATTCTTTAAAGAAGGGGGAAAAGGGTAACGGAGTAAAAAAATGTGAAGACTGTAACTGAACTTGAAATTAATCGATTTTAAACGTTTTCAACTTTAAAATGTCTAACTGCTGAAGCTTGCAATTTGAAAAAATTAAAACTTTGAATACGGATTCACGAAATTAGAAATGGTTCAATTTGAAATGCTATCAATTTTGAATTTTCTAAGTATAAAGCTTTATTGAGAAATCATTCAATTTGTAATGCTCTCAATTAAAATGGCAAATTTTTTTTCTAGTTTTGAATTTCCATTTTGAATGTTTCATTGTGATTAAAATTAAAACTAAGTATAGCGAACTTCTGAGAAAAACTGAAAAAAGTCGATTAGTCGCATTTTTCTTTTCAAATTTTTTCAGAAAAATTAAAAAAGTCGCACGATCCGAGCCCTATTGGGAATGAAAACATCCAGCGCGCCAAAAGGGGACACTGCGGTGTCATATAAACATGGCCGCGGAAGCTATATGGATCATATGTAGTAGCGCATTAATTTGATTAAAAAGTGTGTTCAAGTTTAGAAAATGGTATTTTAGATAGTTTGCGTAGTTACGCAACAGCTACACCTGCATCCAGAAACGTGATCGAAGGCCAAACTATTCTTAAATCTGATATGATTGTAATGTGCGGAGGTACCATAAAAACTCTCGGAAGAGTTAAATTATATTCATTGTGCCTTCAAACTAGTACTTTAACTTCAGAACCACACGAAATAACAGGAAGGTTAATAACAGTATCCTGCAAGATTAAAAAAAATTTTTTCTCCTGGATAACGAATAGTTATTTCTGAAGTAATTTTTCACGCTTAAAACGAATCCGGCCTCAGAATTGCTCTATCACGTCAGGTTTTTGAGATATCCTAACCAAAAAATGCAAAAAAACGCTGTTTTTTGACATATCTGAGGTTATGTAGCATCTCTATTTTCTTTCTGAAAAAATTCTACACAGCATTTTAAAGTACAAGTCTTCCCCTTTCGAATGCCGTTGAGTTTGCTGAAATATATTTTTTTTTGACGAGATATCGTACTTTGAAAATTTATTCGAAAATGCATCAAGGTCCACGCGGACATCAAGCAGTCGATTGGTTTTTTCATTAGGAAACACTAAAAATGTTTAAAAATCAATAACAGGTTAATCTGACCTTGGATTCTGAAAGAGCATGTCTTTTACATAAGAAAACATTAACCTTTTATTGATTTTGAGACATTTTTAGTGTTTCATAATGAAAAAACCAATCGATTGATGTCCGCGTGGACTTTAATGCATTTTCGAATAAATTTTCAAAATGCGATTTCTCGGCGAAAACAAAAAGATATTTGAGCAAACTCAACGGCATTCGAAAGGGGAAGACTTTTACTTTAAAATGCTGTGTATAGTTTTTTCAAAAAGAAAATCGCGATGCTACATGACCTCAAATATGTCAAAAAAACTATTCATTGCCCAGGAGCAAAAACTTGCAGGGTAGTGTAATTAATAGTAGCGATGGAAACTTCAATAAAACTGTGTAATCATTTTCATTAAAATGCAAGGAGCAGACAAGTAAATTCTCGACTTTATAATCTTTCACATTTAAATTTTTCGACCACCCACTGTGTTTATCTACAACTTCAATTTTCCAAATAAGTTGCACCTTTTTATTTTAACACTTCCAAGCTCTAGCACTATGAAAACTTAAATTTAGGTTTTTATTTTCTTTGAACCACTGACGCAACAACCTCCGAAACTTGTTGATTTTCGATACTGACATGCAAATTCCATTATTGGAGCAAATAATGATCAGCTCGGAAGTATTTTGCTCTTCAGAGCTACTTATTGCAGCACTTATTTATTCAGTTGGACGATCATTACAATGAAACGCTATGTTTTTGCTGGTTTTCGTGATGTTTTATGGGTATTTAATGTCATCCACGGCCATATTGGTTAGTTCGCGTAAGAGCCAACAGTGTCGCATGGCATGTTTAAATCCCCAAAGGATTTAAGAAAAAATCAGTGATGCTTACTTTACGTGGTTTCAGAAGAGTTTTAGGCTTTGCGATATCTCGCGCAGCTTCCAAAGTGAGGTCACGTTTAGTACTACGATCAAAAACTCGGAAGAAATTATTGTAAGAACCAGTCATAATGGCGGAGTCGTTGCCGCTCCAGCAGCATTCAAATTTGTCAAAAATACAGTCATTCTCATACAGGGAACACAGCTTCGATCTCAGGTACTCGTGAACCTGAAAAGAAAAGCCAAGTTAATTTTTCATACATTATAATTTCTTAAATTGACTAAAATTTCCAACTCACAGGATAACATTCGATGGGCCTTGTTTCCATATGCAAATCCCATACTTTAACACTCAAGTAGTCTCTACTAATCATGTATCGGCCGGAGTTGCTGAGTTTAACGTCGCTTATACTCGAAATGATCTCTGAGAAAAAGCTTCGATTTGTCGGATCCTCTGGTTCTTCGAAGAGCTTACTGTGCCGATCGCAGAGAGCAGCTGATCTCATATCACACAGGCGAATTGTTCCCTTGCTACTACTGTATACCAGAAGATTGCACTCAACTGGGTGAAACTCCGCAGCCGTTATGACTTCTGTAAGTTCCTCCATGTTGGTTGGCTTAATGTCTACGATGTCTGTATAAAAAGGTTAGGAAAAACATCGCCAAATATTGCACAGAAAGCGTAAACTCTACTAAAGTATTTCGAACTATCAGGCCTCGGACTCATTGCAGAGATTAAAAATAGTGTCAACAGTGTCGTGAATTTGAAAAATAGTGCCGAAATAGTTTCATACAATTTTTCAAGTATTAAACTTATGTGTAGTCCGAATTTAAAAGTGTATATAGTCGGAAATCAAAGAGTGTGCAATGAAAAATTATGTAACTTCATTTTTAAGCAAAATTTTCAGTTTTCTAACCTAATATTTTGAAAGTATTAAAAATGAACTTCAATATTAAATTATTTACAGTGTTATTCTTTAGTCTTGAAAATATCAAAATTCCTATTTATTTAATCCCATCTTTTACCTCTTTCCTCGTTTTTCGCTTAAAAGCGAACTGAACTAATAGAAAACAATAATAAAGTTGAAATATTTTTGGATGCAAAGTATATTATTAAATTTTTATTTAAGAATTCATCTTTTTTGTTCAAAAATTTTTTATTATTTGGTTCAACATTGACTTAGTTTCTTTTAAATAAAAAATGTAACAATTTCATTGAAATTTCACCTTTTTTGGTTAAAAATTCAACTCTCTGGTTAAACATTACACTGTTTCGGTTGAAAATTTTATCTTTCTTGTTGAAAATTTAACTGTTTTTTAGAAAATTCCTATTTTCGTCAGAAAAATTTAACAATTTGGTTGTTAATTCAACTGTTTGGTTTAAAATGTATGTATTTTGCTGGAAATTGGTATTTTTGAGTAGAAAATTAATTTTTTTGGTTGTTTGGTTGAAAATTTAACGTTTTTATTGAACGATTCAAGTACTTTGTTGAAAGTTCGTTTTTGTTAGTTCAATCCTACTGTTTTTTATATTTTGAATTAAATTTTTTGTTTGTTCAAATACCAACTATCACATTTTCGTTAAAATCTTATAATTTTAGGTCGAAAGTGGAACTAATTTCTAAAAAGCTTTATTTTTTTGTTGAAGATTCATAATTTTAGTTGAAATTTTTTTTTCGTTAAAAGATCATTTCCTTAATCAAAAACGTAAATATTTGGTTGAAAATTAACTTATTAAAAATTCGTCTTTTTGGCTTTAAAATTCAAAAAATTAATAAAAAATTTAATTGTATTGCAGAAAATTCTTTTTTTTTTTTATTCAAAATGATTCTTTCAAATGAAAATATAATTACTCTATTTACAGTTAAAATTGATCTTTTTTAGTTTAAAAATCCAAATATTTAGTTTAAAAAATTCAGAAACAAAAAAAAATTATTTAAATAAAATTTGGACTAACCATTATTTAAACTATTTATTTGAATATTTATGTTTGATGTAATTTGTAGAAAGTTCGTTTTTTTTGGTAAAGAATTATGCTTCTTGGTTCAAAATTCAAAAATTTGGTTAAAAATTAATTCATTTTGTTGCAAATTCATCTTTTATAGTAGAAAATTAATCTACTTGGTTTCAAATTCAACTATTTGGTTAAAAATGTATGTATTTTGTTAATAACTCATCTTTTTTGGTAGAAAATTAATTTTTCGTCTCAAATTCATTTTGTTTTAATTCAACTGTTTTGTAGAAAGCTCATCTTTTTGGTTCTATTTCAACCAAAAAACAGGTGTATTTTCAAGCCAAAAAGTTGAAATTTTTAAAAGACAGTTGAATTGATAACAAAAAAGTTGATTTTCAACTAAAGAAAAAATTAATTTTCAACCAAAAAATATTAACTTTCTATCCAAACAGACGAATTTTCAACCAAAATAGTATAAGTAGAGTGTAAAAATAGGAAAGTGATACCATTCAGAAAACAAACAATTCTGATTTAGAACAGGGAATTTCGTAAAAGAATTACAATTCTGAATTTGAATGGGGATTTCTTTTTTAATTTCCTGCTAAATCAGCATTTAAATTATAATTCTTTACAGAAATCCTGTGATCCAAAGTGAAAATTATAATTCTTTATGGAAATTCTAGTTCTCAAGTCAGAATTCTATTTACTTACAACATTTTCCACTATAATTCAGAAATATACTAACTCCCTTGTTCTAAAATTTGGAAGGGGGAAGTTTCAAATTCAGAATTGTAATTATTCTGGAAATTTCCCCATTCCAAGTGAGAATTGATATTTTTGAAACATTCCATGTTCCAACTATGAATTAGAGTAATAAAATAAATTACACTACTTTTAATTTGCAACATTTGTACATTCAAAAGAAAAATCCCAGTCACTGAATAAAATTCCCGGTCATTTCGTGGTCAGGTAGACATCCTAATAATGGTAGGTTTCAATAACGAAAATCCGTGAAAATTGGAAGCTGCCCCTACAAATAAATCGAACGTACCAATGCCAATATATTGTATCGTTAGACGTGAAACTGCACAAACAAGCCTGAATCAACAAGCTTTACCTATTTTCGAGTTGCATATTTGTGATCGTTCCGATCTTGATCCAGATATATGTGATACTGAAGAAAAAAGTAAATTATGTTGGTCAATTTTCAATTAAATAATTCAATTTTAAACCAAAAAAGATCAATTTTCAATGAAAAATGAAATAGTTAATTTTTCAATAAAAAAAAAGTTTTCCAATGAAAAACAAATTTTCAACCACAAAGATGAATTTCCAAACAAGAAGATTAATTTTCAAATAAGGTTAATTATCCACCAAAAGAACTTGAAAATTTTGTTAACAATATACATGAATTTTCAACGAAATATACGAATTTTCACCTAAAAACGACAATTTTTTAACTAAATATTTGAGTTTTGAACTAAGGTCAATTTTCAACCAAAAATGGAATATTTCAGTTTTCAGGTTGAAAAAATAATAATTTTTTAATCAAACTAATGAATTTTCAGCTAAAATTATTAATTTTAACTGGAATAGTTAAATTTTTAACTAAAAAGATAAATTTCCAATAAAATAAATGAATTTTCAGTTTAAAAAGCAAATTGTCAACTACAAATGGAAGTCAAATTTTCAGTTAAAAAAATTAATTTTCAAACAAAGGTAAATCTTTAACTAAAATGATGAAAGATTCAATTGGCATTAAATTTTTAGTTAAAAAAAAATAATTTAAAAAAAAAAATAATAAAAAAAAATGATTTTCAACAAGTAGTTACATTTTTAATCAAAGTGATCAATTTTCAAATAAAATTATGAATCTTAACTGTAATAATGGATATTTCAACCAAAAAACATGTTTCTTTTTTATCAAGAAGAGCTAATTTCATCAAAAAATACGATTTTTCAACAAAATACATGCATTTTCAACTAAAAGACCATTTTTTATACCAAATAGTTGAATTTCAAACAAAAAAGACCACTTTTCAACAAAAAATGGAATACTTAAGTTTTCAGTTAAAAAATATACTTTTCAATAACACTAATTTAAGTAGTATAGTTGAATTTTAAACCGAAAAGATAAATTTTAAACTAAAATGATTAAATATTCAATTGAAATACATAGTTACATTTTCAGTTAAAAACTAATAATTTTCGATTGAAAAAACTAATTTAAAAAAATAATTACGTTTTCATTGAATACATGAATTTACAGCAAAAATGATGAATCTTCAGCTAGAATAGTCAAATTTTAATCCAAAAAGATGAATGTTGAACTAAAATTATGAATCTCACCTAGAATAGTTGAATTTTTTACCAAAAATAATATTTTTCAACAAAGAAGATTGATTTTTTCCGAAAGACAAATTTTCGACTAAAAAAGATAAATTTTCAAGCCAAAACTGAACAGTTACATTTTTAATTAAAAAAATTAATGCTTATCCGAAGAGACGAATTTTCTTCACTAAATTGATGGAATACTCAATTGGAAT
>JAUELO010000087.1:3006284-3021307 GCA_032357855.1 Amphibolips quercusostensackenii | reverse complement strand
GATAAAAAAAATCGATTTATAAGACTTAAAACAATTCAAGTTGAATTAAAAAACATTCAAATGAATTAGGTAAAATTTTTAAATCCAAAAAATTCCATTAATTTTAGTATAATTAGAGTGAGTTTAGAGGAATTGAAGGGAAATGATGAGAATTCGAAGAAGTTGATAAAATCTAAGATAAATTGAAAGAAATTCAATTGAGTTGAAAACAATTTGAAAATATTAATATACACTTTACGAAATTCCTCACTTTTTGTGAATATGTAAGTAAAGGTTTTAATTTTGATGTATAAATAAAACTTTACCAATAATTATGAAGTTGAAATAATTTGAAATTAAAATAATTAAATTTAAAAGGATTCGCGTATAAAAATAACGTTTCTATTTTACAACTATAATTTTTAAAATAAGGGAAGAAATTTTGGTATTAAATTTTTTTCCGAATCGAAAGAGGAACTTTTTTGTTTTTTAAATTTTTATTGTTTTCGAGGCGGGAAAATTTCGTTTTTAAACATTCTTATTCAGTTTAAAAGGAGGAAATTTTAGTTTTTAAATTTTGCGGAATTAAAAGTGGGACAATTTATGTTTTTAAGATTTTTATCGAATTGGAGATGAGAAAATTTTGGTTTTCAACATTTTGTGCTTTTAAAGAATTTTTTATTTTTAACATTTTTACTGAGTTTGAAGAAACGCTATTTTGGTTTTCAATTTCTTCTTAAGTGGAAAAGGACATCTTTTCTTTTTAACATTTTTAATGAGTTTAAGAGAAGATTTTTTTTTCAATTTACTTCTAAATTGAAGGAGGGTAATTTTGTATTATATATTATTCAGAATAAACATTGCTAAATAAAAGAGTTCATCATCTATTGATATACAAAATTTCAATGTTTTCTGTTTTGAATATAGATCAAAATAGAAATCCTTTCAAATAGCAAGAAGCTCAATGCGCAAAAAACTGGAATTTAGAAATTATCCACAAGTTGAAAAAAAAAAAATTAAATTAACAATATTCTTGAGTTCAACATTGAATTGACCGTGTTTGGGGGAAATTTATTTTTATTGGAATTAGTGAAGTAGGAATCAATTTTTAGAGATTTTTTTCATATTTGCAAATATGTACTTTAAATCATATTTTTCAAGACAATACCCTAAGGACGTCAAAAAGGAATTTAAATTTTGAAATAATCTGAATTTCATTTCTTAAATTATCAACTGTCTTCGTTAACAAAAAATTCTGCATTTTAAAGTTATTGCACGAATGAAATATCCTTGTTTTATCCTCCAAATCCCGATGTCGATGGAAGGACGTCTGTTGAAATTTATGTTCCATGAAAAACGTTGCTAATAAGGTGGGACTGACCGGTGCTTTTAGTATGGTAATCTGGAATGATTGTAACAATTCGCGCCCACATTATGTAATAAATATAGATATATGTCTGTCGGTAAAAATTTTATAGGCATTAAACTGTTTAGCTATTATGTACAGTACTTTTATCGAGTACACGTGTGACCTTAAGGATAATCCAAGTACACATCAAAAGAAAATTGTGTATGTGTCTTAAGCCGCATCAGCGTGACACTGCATGTCAAAAGCCATCAGCATTAATCTATCTTCACGCGTGCTATAGTGATTTATGATTCACGCCCTTATTGTTTATTAAATGCAAGATGCAACGGTGACGAGCGACATATAACTTAATTATTAATGAATCACTGATTATACTCACTGATAATAGCCATTGATGGACATTGTGAATACAGATGATAAATTCCTCTCTGAAAGAGCATTAACGTTGTGCGAGACTCATTTAATTTTTCGATAATGCATTATTATGACCATCAATTACACGCTGAATGGAGAGATAGTGCTCGGAAGTTAATAAACTGTTTCATTACCATTATTAAAATAGATAATTACAGGCTTTAGTAGACGGAAAAAATAAAGAGATAGATTATAAATTTAAATACAGATTACGTGGCCGAAAAGGCTATAAAATAGTGGAAATAGGGAGATTTTTCAGGAAAATAAAATCTTTTAAATAAAATTAATGTATAGGTAGGGGAGAGTGGGGTATAGTACCGCGCTTTAACTTAAATGCCCTATAAATTATGATTGAAATATGATTTTCATGTGTGTATTTTTTAAGATGAAGCTTATACATTATCAGGAAACATATGTTGTTACTCCAAACCGCTTTATAATAAAGTTATTATTTGTCACTTAATTATTTGATGGATGTTGCATTTTATCCAGCGTACCCCATACCCTGGGGTACGGTGACCGTCATATTACTACCGCTTATTTAAACACTGTGAACATTGTAAAATAAAAATTATATAATATAATAGTTCTGGAAAGTGTAATGTGACGAAAAAAATTACTGCAGATATTTCTAACACTAATTTAATGTTTTCTTATTAATTGAAGTAAAGTATGTGGCAAAAGCAGTTATAACATTTTACTCCCTGCTGATATACATGGGCGCACCGCGGTATGGCGTCATGTTCCATATGACGGCGCAAGATTTAATTAATTTTAATATACTTAAGACATTTATAGAAATAAATCATGATACCAGAAGTTTAATAAAATACTAGGCCTATTAGAACATAACTTTTTCATGCTTTAATTATTTCAAAGTATGCTGTAAGTGCTTAATTTCAGCGGTTTTTCATAATTATTCTTTTGACGCGTACTTTAAGACAGAAATTGCATTGAAACACTATTTTTCAAAACAGAAAAAGCTACTTAATGTAAAAAACTAATATGAAAATTAAAAAAACACGGGCGTTATTTGTATTTGTCACCGTGCCCCGCATCGGCACCATACCGCACTTTCCCCCACTATATTGCATTTTCAACAAAACAGTTGAGCAAAAAGATGACTTTTTAATGAAATAGTTATAATATATTTATAATAACAATATTCAACTTCGAATCAAGAAATAATTCAAATTATTCATAATAAGGTAATAAGATTTAATTTTTAAGAAATACAAATCTAACTTTTCATAAATCCTAATAACGGTAATTTTATATTTTTAAATACAAAATTAATAATGTTATATCGACCTAAAAAATTCCTACATTTTTAATTTTATTCTGGGATTATCTGTCAAACTGACTTCTTACACAACAGAGACAATCAAGACACTGACCAAGGCACCATAATCATGCTATTTAAACCAGTAACCTGTTTATTTTTAATCACAAACTTTAATCAAAAATAATTGCATTTTTAAGCAGAAAATGAATTTTCAACCAGGAACTTTTCTATCAAGAAAAAAATTAATTCCAAAAGAACAATTTTTTATCCAAAAGGACGAACTTTCAACAAGACAGTTGAATTTTTGACCAAAGAGATGAAATTTTGGGTTTAAAATTCAACTCTTTTGTAGGAAATTTTTGTAGAAAATTAACTATTTAGTTGAAAATTTATGAACGTTGTTGAAAATTCGTACTTTTGGTCAGAAAATTAATTTTTTGTTTGTTAAAAATGCATCTGTTTGGTTGCAAATTAATCTGTTTTAGTTGAGGGTTCAAGTATTTTGTTGAGAATTCATCTTTGTTGTCCAACTGTTTTTTTATTTAAAATTATTATCTTTTTTTTTGTCGAAATATGAACCATTATAATTTTCGTTTAAAATTTATCTTTTCAGGTTAAAAATTTGATTCTATGGTTGAAAGTTGAACTACTTTCTTAATTATTTTGTTCTTTTTTGGTTGAAGATTCATAATTTTCTTTGAAATTTTTTCTGTCATTAAAAATTAATTTTGTAAATGAAAGTTTAACTATTTAGTTGGAAATTCCACTGATTACTTGTAAATGAACTTTTTTGTTGCCAATTAATTCTTTTCGGATGAAAAGTCTAACATTAAATTTTTGGTTAAGAATTTATCTTTTTTGGTAAAAAATGTTATTATTTGGTTCGAAGTTGGATTACTTTGTCGAAAATTGAACAAATTTGTTAAAAAGACATTCTTCTTGATTGTAAATTCAACTGTTTTGTTGAAAGTTCATCTTTTTTGGCTTGAAAATTCAACAATTAAACAACTTTTAATACCAAAGGACGAATTTTCAACAAAAAAGTTAATTTTCAACTAAAAAATCTCATTTCTAACAGAATAGTCAAGTTTTTAATCAAAGAGATAAATATTCAACCACACAAATCGACTTTTTTATTATAAAAAAGACGGAGAAAGGAAAAAGTGAGAGGTTGGTTTTTGGTTGACTTTTTCCCTTTTTCTCCCTCTTTTTTCATTTTGGTTATTTTACTTGTCTCTAATCAGCCGAAAAGTAAGGTTGTCTTGTAGTTAAAATTTTAAACAAGTAATAATTAATGAGTTTGTTGAAGACTTTTCCGACTTTTTATTGAATTGATACATTGCAACACAATTTTATAAGAAAAGTTAATTTTTAACAAAATATTTGAATTTTCAACCCAAAATTGTCACAGTTATATTTCAGCCAAAAAGATTATAGTTTTAATCCAAAAAAAGAGGAATTCAACCGAAAAAGACGAAATTTCTACCTAACAGATGAATTTTTAACCAAAATGATGAATCTTCAACAAAAAAATGAATTTCTACCAAAGGAGTTAAACTTTCAACCAAGTCGTTGAATTTTAAATGAAAAAATATTCTAATTTTAAATAAAAAGAGATAAATGTAACCAAAAAGGATGAATTTTGAACAAAATAGTTAAACCCTAAACGTAAACGGAATGATTTTTAACCCAACAATTTCATTTTTAACTAAAGACGATAAAAAATTTTCCAAAAGAATAGAATTTTAAACCAAAAAGAACAATTTTCAACAAAACACTTACATTTTTGACCAAAGAGATGAATTTCTAAAAAAGTTGAATTTTCAACCAAATAAATACATTTTCAGCACCAGAGTAAAATTTCTAACCAAATAGTTAAATCTGCAATCCAAAAATACATTTTTTAGAAGACAGTTGAATTTTCAACTAAAAATAGAGTAGTTCAATTTTCAGTTGAAAAAATAATTTTTAACCAAATAGTAGAATTTTTAAACAATAAAGCTGAATTCTGAACCAAAAATAAAAATTTTTTTCTTGAAAACAGGGGGGAAAAGAGGGGCTCTAAAAAAAAGGGTGGAAATAAGTTTGGTCTTTGGACCTACGGAAAAAATATACATATTAAAAAACCAAAACCAGTTGCGTTTTTAAGCAAACAGTTCAATCTACAAGCCAAAAAGGCGAATTTTCGTATTGAAGACAGTTAAATTTTCAATCTAAAGGAATGAATTTTCTATGTCCAAAAAGATGAATCTTCAACAAAACGGATGAATTTTCGACCAAAAAAGACAACTATTTTCCAAAATACTGTTTAAGTATATACCATTTAAGTTGTAGACTTAATTACAATTTTTAAGAAATTATTTAGCTTAGTATTTGGAGGTGAGCCATTTTTAAAGCGGATGTAGCCATTTATAGATTAGCTTTCCAGAGGGTCAAAGCTCTCAGTATTCATTTTTAGTTCAAAAAATAATGTGTAGCTGCATAAAGAAGTTAAAAAATTAATTGGTTATAATTCTGCTGATTGGATTATGCAAAAAACATAAATGATCATTTTATTTTGAATTATAAATGGCAAATACTTCAAACATCAAAATAGTGACATAAAATTGTTCAAAAATTAAAAATTAACTTGAATGTTTATTTAAAATGTTATTCATTAGTCAATAAATTATCTGAATGCCTATTAATTTATTGCAGCTCTCACAGTCTTTCCACCTTTTCTCATTTTTTCACTCAAATGCAAAGTGAATTAATAGAACCCAATTAGAAAATACAACTGCTTTTGGTTGAAAATTTATTTTTTCGGATGAAAAGTCTAATATTAAATTTTTAGTTAATATACCTTTTTTTGTTTAAATTTTTATTATTTGGTTCAAAATTAAATTATTTTGTCGAAAATTTAACAACTGTTGAAAGGTCATACTTCTTGGCTGAAAATTCAAATTTTTTTTTTTAAATTTAACAATTTGACTGAAATTTGTTTTCTCACTTGACTAACGATTTGTTTTTAAATTAAAAATTCATAGCTTTTGTTGAACAATCATCTTCTTGGTTTGAAAATTCATTTTTTCTGTAAAAAAGACCATCTTCTTGGCTTGAAATTTCATCTTTTTCTGTAAATATTTTATTTTTTTGGTTTAAAATGCAATTGTCTGGTTAAAAATTAATCTGCTTCGGTTGAAAATTGGCATTTTTGTTAAAAATTGACACTTTCGGGTTGAAAATTCAACAATATGGTAGAAAATTGAACTATTTGGTTTGAAATTGATGAATTTTGTTGCAAATTCAAGCTTTTTAGTCGAAAATCAATTTTTGGTTAATAATTGCAATAAATAAATAAATAAAATAAAAATAAAATAAATAAATAAAATGCATTTGTGTAGTTAAACATTAATTTGTTTTAGTTGAGGATTCAAGTATTTTGTTAAAAATTCGTCTTTGCTGTCCAACTGTTTTTTATTTTAAATTAAAATCTGGTTTAAAGTTAAACTACTTTCTTAAAGGTTCATTTTCTTGGTTAAAGATACATAATTTTCTTTAAGAATTCGTTTTTTGTTGTTAAAAATTCATTTTTTAACTAAAAATTTAACCATTTTGTTGAAAATTCCACCAATTACTTGTATAAATAACCTTTTTGTTGAAAATTTATTCTTTTCGGAAGAGAAGTCGAAAATTACATTATTGGTTACGAATTTATTTTTGTTGGTAAAAAATGTTATTATTTGGTTCAAAGTTGAAATAATTTATCGAAAATTCAACAAATTTATTATAGAGACATACTTCTTGATAGAAAATTACACTATTTGGTTGAAAATTCGTCCTTTTTGGCTTCAGAATTCAACAATTTGATTAAAACTTTTTTTTCTTGATTAATCAATTTTTTTTAAAAGGACAAATTAACTATTTTGTTCAACATTCATCTTTTTGGTTCAAACATTCATCTCCTTCTGTAGAAATTTAATCTTTTTTGGTTGAAAATGCAACTGCCTGGTTGTAAATTAATTTGTTTCAAAATATGTTTAAAAATTAACTTATTTGTGGAAAATTCACATTTGCGGGTTTTAAATTCAACTGTTTTGTAGAAAATTCAACAATTTGGTAGAAAATTTAAATATTTAGTTGAAAGTTTATAAATATCGTTGAAAATTCGTGCTTTTTGTCACAGAAAATAAATTTTTTGTTTGTTAAAACTGCATCTGTTTGGTTACAAATTAATCGGTTTTAGTTAAAGGTTCTTCCTTGAAAATTTATCTTTGTTGTCCAACTGTTTTTCTATTTAAAATTAAAGTCTTTTTTTTGTCGAAATATTAACTATAACAATTTTCGTTGAAAATTCATCTTTCTAGGTTAAAAATTTGATTCTTTGGTTAAAAGTTGAACTACTTTTTTAATTTTTATTTGCTGAAGATTCTTAATTTTCTTTGAAATTTTTTTTTCCATTAAAAGTTAATTTTGTAAACGAAAATGTAACTGTTTTGTCAAAAATTCCACTGATTACTTGTAGATGGACTTTTTTGTTGACAATTCATTCTTTTCGGATGTAAAGTCTAATATTAAATTTTTGGTTAAGAATTTATTTTTTTCGGTAAAAAATGTTATTATTTGCTTCAAACTTAAATTACTTTGTTAAAAATTTAACAAATTTGTTAGAACGACATACTTCTTGATTGCAAATTCAACTGTTTTGTTGAAAATTCGTCTTTTATGGATTAAAAATTTCACAATTTGATTGAAAATTTTTTTTCTTCATTACCCAATTGTTTTTAAATTGAAAATTCAACCATTTTGTTAAATATTCATCTTTTTGCTTTAAAAATGTATCTCTTTCTGTAAAAATTTCATTTTTTTAAAATTAAAAATACAACTGTCTGGTTAAAAATTAATTTGTTTGAAACTCTGTTTGAAAATTAATTTTTTTGTGTAAAATTCACATTTTCGGGTATAAAATTCAACAGTTTTGCAAAAAATTCAACAATTTAGTAGAAAGTTTAACTATTTAGTTGAAAATTTATGAATTTTGTTGCAAATTCATGCTTTTCAGTACAAAAACCATTTTTTAAATTAAAAATGCATCTGTTTGAAAATTAATCGGTTTTAGTCGAGGATTCAAGCATTTTGTAAGAATGAGTCTTTGTTGTTCAAATATTTTTTTAATTTTTAATTAAAATCTTTTTCTGTCGAAATATTAATTATTAATTTTTTCGTAAAAAAATCATATTTTCAGGTTAAAAGTTAAATTAATGGTTTAATGTTAAACTACTTTCTCAAAAGTTCATTTTTCTGTTTGAAGATTCATAATTTTCGTTGAAAATTCGTTTCTTTTTGGATAAAAATTAATTTCTTTAACTTACAATTTAACTACTCTGTTGAAAATTCCATTGATTGGTGTTAAATGAACTTTTTTGTTGAAAATTCATTCTTTTCGGATCAAATGTCTGATATTAAATTTTGGGTTAGGAATTCATATTTTTGGCTAAGAAATTTTATTTAGTGAAAATTAAATGTTTTTGTCGAAAATTTAACAAATTTTGTTAAATAGTCATACATCTTGGTTGGAAATACAACTGTTTTGTTGAAAATTTGTCTTTCTGGCTTGAAAATTCACCAATTTTGTATAAAATTTAACTATTTTGTTCAATATTAAACTGTTTTGTAGAAAATTCGTTCATCCATTATTCAAACTATCTGATTGAAAATGTATGTAATTTGTTGAAAAGTCGTCTTTTCTGGAAGAAAATTAATCTTCTTGTTTGAAAATTCAACTATTTGTTTAAAAATGTATTTAAAAAAAAAAACTTTACATAATTTATTTATTATTACGTTGGGATGTCCGACATATTATTTTAGTCAATTAGCAAAGAAGTTCAAAAATATTTTTCAAGGAAAAATAAAGAAATAGTATATTTAGTGGAAAATTGTGAGAAAATTTTGTCCTTAGTGTCATTTTTATTGAAATTGTAGCAAAATAGTGTCATGGCTAAAAAACAAATGGAAAATAGTGTCAACAATGTAGTGAGTCCGAGGCCTGCGCTTTCTATACATCATAGGGTGGTCCAAAATTTGTTTTTTTTTTCTTTCGAATTTCCATACATATTGCCCGGAAATTTTCTTGAATTCACAACAAAAAATCCATTTTTTTTCTAATAATATTTAGAGGTGGCGCCGGCCCCATGAAGTTTAACACGTATTTCCCATAAGTAAAAAATGACGTTTTTGTAAATTTTATTCAGAATCGTTAATTTTAGGTGAATCGAGATGAAACTCAACATTTCTCTTCAAAATTCGACATAGAATATTAATAAAATATTAATTTTTAAATATCACCCCCATAAGCGTGTTATATAGGGTCCCAAAAAAAACCCATAAATGAAAGATTGATTTTTGCCAATTTTTGGCGCTAATTGGGATTTATTTGCGCTTTTTTAGTTAAAATTGTTTCTTGTATATGAAATTCTAAATTCAAGTGCTAATTAAATGTTAAGATAAATTGTTTGAACAATTTATTATTGTTTTTAGCAATTTTCCCTGAGAATAAAGTTAGAAAGTCACGGTTTTTTCAGAAATTTTGCACTTTCTATACAATTTTCAATTGGAGTGAGGTGAAACTTAATTCATTTTAACACACATTATTGTTTAAACAATTCACTATTATTCTTAAGAAAATTCTTAGAATAATGCTAGAAAACTGCAGTTTTTTAAAAAAATTTCCACTTTTTGTTCAATTTTCAACTAAAATGAGGTAAATAATTAATTAAAGATAACAAAATTAACTTTTTAAACAATTTATTATTATTTTTATTAATATTCAATTTTAATAATGCTAGAAAGTTGCGATTTTTTCTGCAATTCTCAACTATTTGTCTACTGTTCACTTAGAGTGAGTTAATAATTAACTCAATTGAGCAAAAAGTATTATTTAAACAAACTATTATTGTTTAAAATTATCTTATCTTAAATAACTACTAGAAAGCTGCGGATTTTTCTTCAATTTTAATCTTTTTGTCCACTTTTCATTAAAAGTGTAATAATAAATAATAAAATTTAACAAAAACAATTTTTTAAACAAATTTCCGTTGTTTATAACTATCTTCTTCTATATTAATGCTAGATAGTTGCATTTTTTTGGGAACTTTTCTGTTTTTTGTCAACTTTTCACTTAAAGCGAGGTAATAATTGTTTTGATTTATCAAATATAATTGTTTAAACAAGTTGTTATTGTTTTTAACTATATTCACTTAGAGCAATGCTAAAAAGTTGCAGGTTTTTCTGAAATTTTCAGTGTTTCTTTGACTTTTTAGTTAGGAACAAGTAATAAATATTAATATTGATTTAGACAATAAGTATCTCAGTAAATACTTCAAGAAAAATTTACATTTAATATGATCCATACAGGAAATTTGGAAAATATTTCAAAAATCTGTTTTATTTCAAAAAAAAATGTTCACAAAAAAAGAGATTGGTAAAAAAATGTTTTAATATATTTTTTATTTATTGTTTGTTCATAACTAAACAGGCAAAGCGAAGTTAAACATTTAAAAAAAGCGCAACTTTCATACACTTACCTAAGAGAAGATAGTTATGAACAATAAGAAATTGTTGAAATAACTATGTTTGTTACCTTGATAATTTATTACTTCACTAAGTAAAAAGTGGGTAAAAATTTAAAAATTTCAGAAAAAACCGCAACTATCTGGTATTAATATAGATAAAGATAGTTATAAACAATAATAATTTGTTTAAACAATTTTTTTTTTTTATAAATTCAGTCAATTATTAAGTCACTTCAAGTGAAAATATAGACGAAAAGTAGCAAATTAAAAAAAAACGTAAATTTCTACCAGTATTCAGAGAATATTATTTAAAATAATAACAAATTATTGAAACAATTATGCTTGTTAGCTTGAATTAATTATTACCTCACTAAGTAAAAAGTTGACAAAAGGTAGAAAAGTTTAATAAAAAACCGCAACTATCTAGCATTGTTATAGGAGAATATAGTTATAAACAATAATAATGTGTTTACACAATTATGTTTGTTAAAATGCATTAATTTTTACCTCGTTCTAAGTAAGAAGTGGACAAAAAGTTGAAAATTTCAGAAAAAAACCGCAATTTCTAGCATTATTCACAAAGAATATTAGTAACAATAATGATAAATTGTTTAAGAGATTACGTTTTTTTAACATTAATTCACTGTTAGGGATCGCTCATATACTACGCAAAGCGTTTTTCTTTTGTTTAAAGAAAGACGAAAATACAGTTTCTGTGAAGTTAAAAAGGATACTACGGTATACGTGAACAACAGAAAAACGCGTCATGTAATATATGAATGATCGCTTACCTCACTCTAATTGAAAACTGAACAAAAATGCAAAAAAAATTTTTTTTGAACTTTGACTCTATCTCCATTCTAAGAGAAAATTGCTAGAAACAATAATAAATTTTTTAAACTATTTATTTAAACATCTAATCATCAGCAAAATGCAGTACTTTATGTATATTAGAAACAATTTGCATAAAAAAACCGCAAAAAAGCATAATTAGCGCCATAAACTCGCAAAAATAATTTTTTCACTGATGGGGTTTTTTTGGGCACCTATAAAACAGACTTATGGGATGATATTTAAAAAGTAATATTTTATTCGTATTTTCTATGGCTAATTGTGAAGAGAAATGTTTAGTTTCAACTCGATTCATCTAATATTGACGATTCCTAATAAAATTTACAAAAACGTATTTTTTTCTTATGGGAAATACGATATACGAAATACGAATATACAATATGCATAAAAAGTAGAAAAACACAATTTGAAATGCATTTTTGGATCACCCTCACATAAATAATACACCATACTATAACGTTATAAAAATTGAATGAGTAAATAACGTTTTTATTCATATGTTATACTGAGCCAAATTTTTCTTAAGAAGAAATCCTCAAACTTAATATTCATTATACATCTGATATAAGATTTGAATCTTGCAAAGTAAAAATTTTACATAAGTCATCTCATATTTACTTAAAAGCGCATCTGCATATATAAACGCACTTTTTGCTATTTCGGTTCAAATTGCTTGTATGAGCCACTTTATTTATGTCACGTATGTAACATACATCAAGTTGCAATATATTTTTCAGGATTATGTTTGCACATAAATAAGCCTGTTTCACATTTTTAAATTATCTTTTAAATTTACATATCCACGTATAAAAAGGGTCAAGGATCAAGGGTCAAGTCAGCGAGGTCATTAAGATATAAAAAAAAATCCAAACAAAAAGGATGAATGAGATTGTGTAACCTTGTGGTGGAAACTGAAAATAACTTAACTCTATTTTCGGTATCTTCATCACAGCCCCTGTACATACGGGTAACTTTCATGCATCTCTCAGACCTTCGCAAGTGCGAATCAATAAATATTACCTGTCAATAATTAACGTGTAAAACTTGCCACGACACAAGCGGGATTTCGGAATATATCTGCCCGCAATTCGGCATTTCAAACCGAAAAAATCCATTTTCATCAAAAAAAAGTTCATTTTTAACCAAGAAAGATCATTTTTAAACCAAGAACTTTTCTATACACTAAAAGAAATTTTTTAAGACCGAAAAAACTGTTTCTCTTGGATATAAACGAAAATCGAGGTGAAGCAAACAAATTTAGGTTGATTCAACAAAATATTAGATTGGCCCAACAACATTTTTTGTCTGAATTAACCAAATACTCCATCTTTCAAAAGATTTTGTTAAAACAATAAAAAAATGTAGTTGGGTCAACCAAACATTTTGTTGTCCAAATCACAACCTTAGGCTATGGCTGAACCAACAAAATTTTTTTGATTTAACAAATCGTTTTTTGACTGCAACAAAAAAGAATAATTCTCAATACAGACAAATTTTCAATAAAAAAGACAAATTTTCAACAAAATAGTCGAATTTTCGACTAAGAAAGAGGCCTTTAAAAAAAACAATTGAATTTTGAAAGAAATAACTGAATTTTCCAAAAAATAGTCGAATTTTAGATAAAATAGTTTTATTTACAAACAAATATTTGAACTATCAAGCAAAACAAACAAATTTTCAGCAAAATAGTTAAATTTGTAACCAAATTATTGCATTATCAGCCTACAAAGATAAATTTTCAATTAATTGGACGAATTTTTAAGCAAAAAATATATAATACCACTTTAAAGATTTAAAGTTTCCAAATCGAACTATAAAAATTCTTCAGCCAAAAAGACAAATGTTCAACAAAATAGTTAAATTTCGATCAAAAAAGACGACTATTTAACAAAATATTTGAATTTTTCAAAAAATAATTAAATAAGAATATAATAATAGACTTTTTCAATTAAAAATAATGAACTTTCAACTTTCTTAAAAACAGAGTAAAAAAGAGGAACTCTTTAAAAAAAGATCAATGTTAAACGCAAACTAGAATAGTTAAATTTTTCGTTAAAAAAAATTAATTTTTAACGAAAAAAAAACGAATTTTCAACAAAATTTTTAACCAAAGAGATGCATTTTCAACTACGATGAGGAATTTGCATACAGAAAAAATTAATTTTTAACAAAGCATTTTGACCAAGTAGTTGAATTTTCAATAAAAAAAATTAATTCTGAGTAAAAAATATACTAGTTAATACTTCAACCAAAAAATGGAAGTTTCTACCAAAATAATAAAATTTTTCCCCAAAGAGAGGAAGTTTGAACAAAACAGTTCAATTTTCAAGCCAGAAAGATGAATTTTTTATAAAACAGTTGAATTTCCAATCCGAAAATATGAAAATTTTACAAAAAAAGTTAATTTTTTACCAAATAGTTTGGTTTGAAACTAAAAACTATTAATTTTAAACCAAAAATGGAATATTTATGTAAATTTTAAGTTTAAAAAATTAATTTTCAAAAGAAAAAAAAAGAATGCCCAACAAAATAATTAAATTTTCAACCAAAAAGATGAATCTTCAACTAATAAAATAAACTTTTGAGACAGTAATAATTCAACTTTCAACCACTTACTTCAATTTTTAAACAAAAAGATTAATTTTCTACAAAACAGAAGGGTTTTGACAAAGTGCATGAATTTTTGACCAAAAAGTTGAATTTTCACCTCAGAATGATCAATTTTGAACTAAAAATGAAAAAGTAAAATTTTCAGTTAAAAAACTAACTTTAAATAAAAAAGTACTTTTCCACAAAAAAAATGAATTTTTCACTAAGTCTTTCAACTTTGAAGAATGTAGTGGAATTTTCGACCGAAAAAGATGAGGTTTCAACAAAATAGTTAAAGTTGCAGTTAAAAAAATTAATTTTCAACCAGAAAAAAAATAATATTTAATAAAAACGTTAAATCTTCAATCGACACAATAAATTTCTAACAAACAACTTTCAACCAAGTAGGTCAATTTTTGACCAAATTAATAGAATTTTCAACACAAAAAGACGATTTTTCTACAAAAAAGTTAAATTTTCAACCAAACGGTTGAATTTTAAACTAAAAACAATTAATTTTCGAACAAAATTAGAATATTTAAATTTTTAGTTAAGAAATTTTATTTAAAAAATAATGAATTCTCAATAAAATAGTTGAATCGTCAAACAATAAAATAAATTTTTAATTAAAAGTAGTTAATTTTTAACCAAATACATAGTTGAATTTTAAGCTAAAAACGGTAAAAACAATCAATTTTCAACCAAAAATCAAATATTCAAATCTGAAGTTTAGAAAATTTATTATTAACATTTAAAAAGAAAATTTCAGCAAAATAGTTGAATTTTAAACAAAAGAGATGCTTTAGTTGAAAATTAACTATTTTGTTAAAAATTCGTTTTTTTTTGTTGTTGGTTGAGAATTAACTTTTGAAACATTTTATCTATTCTATTTGTGGTCAAGAATTCATCTGTTTGGTTGAAAATTTACCTACTTTTTTGAAAATTTGGGCTTTTAAAAATTTGGCTTCTTTGATATAAACTTCCT
>JAUELO010000087.1:2965452-2976378 GCA_032357855.1 Amphibolips quercusostensackenii | reverse complement strand
CTTCATCACGGAATTCGAGTTAGTAAATCATAAAGAACTAGAACCGTTGGCCGAAATGACATCAAAAGTATGCAAAGATTCGACTCCTTCTCCGACCCAAGTCACAGTACCAACTAGTACACACGCAAGATAGTCGCTTTAATTATAATCGCTTACGTCAGTCTAATGAAATCTAAAAAAAATAGCGCTGATCAATTTTTTACTTGTTTTGTATTGTAAAAACGCTTATTACTTGAAGGTGTCGCTTATCTTTCAAATTAAAGCCAAACGACAGCATCGGAGGGAAGAAAAAGATGAATTGCATTTTACAAATCAATCTTGTGTGTGACATTTTTTAAATCAGTGTACATATATACATATTATTTACTTTGTAATTGTTTACCAGTTTTTACGTAATTCTGCTTGTTAAGCATTGTTTTAAGTAGATATAGACATAGACAATAAGTACATGCTTTCTCTATAACCAGTTTAAAATCCTCCCAGGTACTTACATTAACTCAAATTCTATTGTTAATTTTAAGTAACTTTTAAGCGTCGCAAGAAATCAAAATTAAATCATTTCGTTTTAGAATAATTTACATAAAATAATATCTTCGACGGTGCAGAAGTTTCTGTTCCATGAAGTGTATTGCTCAGAGAAATATTGTAATTCGTGAATTATTGTATTTTAATTCGCTTTTTAACGTTTTCTACAAGTTTTGTAACTATAGTAGTTATTCTAGTCAATAACAAATTTTTTTGCTTAGTTTAATATATAATATTAGTCCTAGATATTTATTATTTTCCTTTTATGGAAACCTCTTTAAATGTTTTTCTACATCACAACACAATTTTACAATTGTGAATCTAAAAAAGAGGTATTCTCTTAAATTGGTAAAAGATTTCTAAATAAAATTATTGTGTACATGAACTAGATTTTCTTATTTTAAAGAATATTTGAAAACCCGAATTTCTGAATACGCATTTGAAATTTTTGTATAAATCAGGGTGTCTACTCAAATCTTGGAAAAAATGTCCTTACAATTAAATGTTTTTTCCATGTATAATTTTTCATAGTACGGAGCCATTCAAATATTTTACATTTTTAAAACAATCTTCGGAATATGTATACAGTTTTGTGAGTTTGTTATCAATATTTTTTTTTCAGTTTTTAGGGATTAAATTAATATGTTTAATTTAGAAAGCTTTGACAAATTATATTACAATATATTCTTAAATATATAATCACAATCGGTTAATTTAATATTAACAAATATTATTAATAATAATTTCTTGGATTTTTCGCTAAAGTCCATGAATGTAAATAATAATCCAAACAAATTTTTATCTATCTTGTGCTTAAAATTCAGTGTATATTTAGGTAAAATTAATGCGGGTAGTATATTAAACTAAATTTAAATATCTTCAAATTCCTAACTTTTCAAGTAAAGAAATTACATTTTCAAAAAGAGAGATGAATTTTTAACCAATTATTTAAATTTCAAACCAAAAAGATGAATATTTAACTAGAATAATTGAGTTTTTAACCAAAAACATACATTTTTAACAAAAAAAAAAAGATTATTCAATTAAATACATAAATTTTCAACTAAAAAAGAAAAATTTTTAACGAAATAATTTAATTTTAAAATAAAAAAAGATCCATTTTCAACCAAACTGATGAATTTTCAACTCAACCGATGAAGCTTCAACTGGAATAGTTGAATTTCAAACAAAAAGATGCATTTTCAACTAAAATGATAAATAGTTAACTGGAATAATTGAATTTTCAAACAAGAAGATTAATTTTCTACCAAAAAAAGACAATAATTTTCAACAAACATGAATTCTCAACAAAATAGCTTAAATTTCAAATAAAAAATACAAATTTTCAACCAAATAGTTGAATTGCAAACAAAAAAATCCATTTTCAACCAAAAATGAAATAATTAAATTTCGAGTTGAAAATTAATTTTACACAAAAAGAAATGTGTACCAAAGCGATAAATTTCAAATAAAAAAGATGAATTTTCAACTAAAATGATGAATATTAAACTGAAATACTTGAATTTTCAACGAAAAAAAAGAATTTTCAAACAAGAAGATTGATTTTCTACTAAAAAAAAAAGATTATTTAACAAAATACATGAATTTTTAACTGAAAAGGATCAGTTTTTAACAAAAAAGTAATAGTTGAATTTTCACTTGAAAAAATTAATTTTTAACCAGACGGATGATTTTTCAACTAAAACGAGGAATCTGCAACCGGAATAGTTGACTTTTCAGTCAACAGATGAATTTTTAACTAAAATGATGAATATTTAACTGGAATACGTGAATTTTTTAACAAGCGCATTTATTTTCTACCAAAAAAGATGATTTTTCAACAAAATACATGAATTTTCAAAAACAACAAAAATTTGAACCAAATAGTTGAATTTTAAACTAAAAAAGATCAATTTTCAACCAAAAAAATTAATTTTTAACTGGAATACCTGAATTTTCAAACAAAAAGATTGATTTTCTACAAAAAAAGACGATTTTTCAGCAAAAAAACATGAATTTTCAACGAAATATTTTAAATTTTACTAAAAAGATAGATTTTCAACCAAACAGTTGAATTTGGTACTGAAGGAAATCAATTTTTCACCAAAAATGGAATAGTTAAATTTTCTGTTAAAAAAATTAATTAAAAAAAAAATTTGAGCTAGTGATGAATTTTAAACCAAAAATTAAACTTCAACCACAAAGATAAATTTTCAAATAAGAAGATAAATTTAATACCTAAAAAAATGATTATTCAACAAAATACATGATTTTTCAACTTATAAATACAAATTTCAACTAATTAGCTGAATTTTAAACTAAAAAAGATAAACTTTCAACCAAAAATGTAATATATAGTTAAACTTTCATTTAAAAATATTAATTTCCAAACAAACGAATGTATTTTCTAGTAAAAAAATCAATCTTCAACTGGAATAGATGAATTTTAAACCAAAAGGTTAAACAATAGTTGTTGAAAAACAAAAAACATGAATTTTCAACGAAATAGTTTAAATTTCAACTGAAAAAGATAAATTTTCAACCAAATAGTTGAATTTTATACTAAAAAAGATTAATTTTTATCCAAAAAGATGAATTTTTAACAAGAATATTAATTTTCTACAAAAAAAGATGATTATTCACCAAAATACATGAATTTTCACTAAAAAAAAATTTCAACTAATTAGTTGAATTTTAAACTTTAATTTGAAATTCATTACTTTGGTTGAAAACTTTTTTTTTTTCTTGGTGGAAAATTAATTTTTTTAACTGAAAAGTTAACTATTTCATTTTTTGTTGAAAATTCATCTTTTTCAGCTGAAATTTTAACTATTTTGATGAAAATTCATGTTTTTTGTTGGAAAATCGTATTTCTTGATAGAAAATACTTCTTTTTGTTTGAAAATTCACGTATTCCAGTTAAATATTTATCATTTCAGTTGAAAATTCATCTTTTGCTTTAAATTCAACTGGAATAGTGAATTTTAAACTAACGTATGACATTTCAAACTAAAATGATACATTTTTAACTAGAATAATTGAATTTTTAACCAAAAGGAATAATTTACAACGAAGATTAACTTCTACCAAAAAAGGCGACTTTTTACCAAAAACATGAATTTTTAACGAAATAGTTTGAATTTCACTAAAAAGATAAATTTTCATTCCACCACATGAATTTTCAACTAAAAGGCTAGATATTTAACTGGAATACTTGCATTTTCAAACAAGAAGATTAATTTTCTACAAAAAAAGACGTTTTTTAACCAAAAAAAATGAATTTTCAAAGAAATAGTTTAAATTTCACTAAAAAGATAAATTTTTATTCCAACAGACGAATTTTAAACTAAGAAAAATCAATATTTAACCAAAAGTGGAATAGTTGAATTTTCAGTAAAAAAATTAGTTTTCCCCACCAAAAAAAATTTTTTAGCCAGTGATGAATTTCGAACCAAAAAGGTAAATTTCAACCACAAAGATGAGTTTTTAAACAAGAAGATCAATTTTAAACCCAAAGTAAAATGGTTATATTTTCATTTAGAAAACTTAATTTTCTACCAGAAAAACAAATTTTAAATCAAAGTGATGAATTTCAAATCAACAAGATGAATTTTCAACTAAAAGGCTGAATATTTAACTGGAATACTTGCATTTTCAAACAAGAAAATTGATTTTTTACCCAAAAAGACGATTTTTTAGCAACAGCAAAATTAATTTTCAATTAAATAGTTTAAATTTCACTAAAAAGATAAATTTTTATTTAACCAGATGAATTTTAAACTAAAAAAGATCAATATTTAACCAAAAGTGGAATAGTTAAATTTTCAGTAAAAAAAAATTAATTTTTCACAAAAAAAAACAAGAAATTTTCAACCATGAAATTCAAATCGACAAGATGAATTTTCAGCTAAAAGGATGAATATTTAACTGGAATACTTGCATTTTCAAGCAAGATTGATTTTCTAACAAAAAAGGCGATTTTTTGACAAAAAGATGAATTTTCAACGAAATAGTTTAAATGTCAACTGAAAAAGACAATTTTCCAACCAAATAGTTGAATTTGAAACTAAAAAAAAATTAATTTTCAAGAAAAAATAGAATAGTTAAATTTTCAGTTAAAAAAAAATTAATTTTTCACCAAAAAAAAAAAAAAATTTTCAACCAAAGTTATGAATTTCAAATGAACAAGATGAATGTTCAACTAAAAGCATGATTATTTAACTAGAATACTTGCATTTTTAAACAAGAAGATAGATTTTCTACCAAAAAAAAGGATTTTTTAACAAAAAACATGAATTTTCAACGCAATAGTTTAAATTCCACTAGAAAGATAAATTTTCATTCCACCAGATGAATTTTAAACTGAAAAAGATTAATATTTAACCAAAAGTGGAATAGTTAAATTTTTAGTAAAAAAATCAGTCCCCCCCCCCAAGAAAATGTTAAGCTGGTGATGAATTTCAAACCAAAAAGGTAAATTTCACCCACAAAGATGATTTTTCAAACAAGATCAATTTTCAACCCAAAATAAAATAGTTAAATTTTCATTAGGAAAATTAATTTTCCGCAAGAAAAACAAATTTTAAATTAAAGTGATGAATTTCAAATCAACAAGATGAATTTTTAACTAAAATTTTGAATATTGAACTAGACGATTTTTCAACAAAAACATGAACTTTCAACAAAATAGTTTAAATTTCAACTGAAAAAGACAAATTTTCAACTAATTAGTTGAATTTTAAACTTTGATTTGATATTCATCACTTTGGTTGAAAATTTTTATTTCTTTTTGGTGGAAAATTAATTTTTTTTAACTGAAAATTGAACTATTTCATTTTTGGTTGAAAATTTATCTTTTTCAGCTGAAATTTTAACTATTTTGATGAAAATTTATGTTTTTTGTTGAAAAATCGTATTTTTGGGTAGAAAATTAATCTTTTTGTTTGAAAATTCACGTATTGCAGTTAAATATTCATCATTTATGTTGATAATTCATCTTTTGCTTTAAATTCAATTGGAATAGTTGATTTTGAACCAAAGTATGACATTTCAAACTAAAATGATAAATTTTTAGTAGAATAATTGAATTTTCAACCAAAAAGAATAGTTTTCAACGAAGATTAACTTCTACCAAAAAAAGACGAATTTTTAATAAAATACATGAATTTTAAACTAAAAACGAAAAAAATGTCAAAAAAAATTGAATGGTTAAATTTTTACTTCAAAAAATTATTGTTCAACCAAAGAGATACATTTTCAACTAAAATGATGGAAAAGTTACATCTTCAGTTTAAAAAAAATAATTAAAAAACATTTTTTTTAAAGTAGTTACATTTTTATTTTCAAATCAAATGATGAGTCCTCATCTAGAATAATCGGATTTCCTACCAAAAAGATTAATTTTCAAAAATAAAGAATAATTTCTGCCAAAAAGACGAATTTTTAACCAAAAAAGATAATTTTCCAACCGAAAATTGAATAATTAAATTATTAGTTAAAAAAATTAATATTCAACCAAATAAAAACAAATTTTCAAGGAAATGGTTAAGGTTTCAACTGGAATAGTTAAATTTTTAGTAAAAAAATAATTTTCAGCAAAAGAAAAAGCTACTTTTCAATAAAATAGCTCATTTTTCAGTCAGAGATGAATTTTCAATTAAAATGATGAATCTTCAACCAAAAAAATTAATTGCCTATAAAGTGGTTCAACTTTCATGCAACTAAAAAAGATTTTACAGTCAAGAGAAAAAAACAGTTGCAATCTAACTGTTAACTTCTCAAACAAAAAGATGAATTTTCAGTCAAGAAGATTAATTTTATATCAAAAAGAACGAATTTTCAACAAAAAACATGCATTTCCAGCCAGATACCTCAAGTTGCAACTAAAAACGATCATTTTCAACCAAAAATAGAATAGTTAAATTTTCAGTTAAAAAAATAATTATTTAATTTTATGTTGCAATTAAAAAAGCATGCTCTACAAACAATTGCCTGAATTAAAAAAAAATCCTCTGATATTTTCAGGTTTTTCCACGTAGGATAGACACCGGTGTAAATACAAGGTAAATGAAATAAGTAAAATTTTTTAACATGGATTGGTTGAATTTATTAAATGGAATAGCCGAATGCAACAGTCGTGAAAAATGAAAAAAATTTCGCTAGATAACTTATATGATACATCAGTACGAGTAGAAATAAAGAAAGCGCGTTTTCTATACATTTTATTGATCCGATTTTATGTATGATTTTTCTATTTTACATGAACAATAGTAAAGCTGTGAAATCATGATCGATAACAAAAAAAGGAGATATTTGAAATCGCATTAAGTCATGAATTAGGCACAAATTTACCACTGTGCAGTTTAGTTTTTTTGCTAAAATTATGATACATTGGTGACTCTTGCTTCAGGATGTGATTTAAACTCTTAACCAGTACATTCCACTACTGATCATGTTGTAGTCGGGAAGAGCTTCCACTGGACCAACGGCTGCCACCGCTGGGCAATGATCGTAAATGTAATTCATTCCAACCTCGTGGATCGTTTTTGCTGTGACACTCTGCAATTAAAAAATTAAAATAAAACTTATTGTGTGGAATTGTTTTATTTGAACCAGGTCTTCAAGTTGCTGTTCATTTTTCACCAGAACGACAATCTAAAGACCTGGGTTCGAATCCCAGCGCAGCTAGAGAGGATTTTATCACTCACAAAAAAGAACAATAATATTTGAAAGCTTTTTTTAACTTACAGAATTATCTATTATAAATAATTTAACGTTCTTAAGTTTCACTAATTTTTAGGATTCAAATAAAACTTTAAAGGTAAAATATTTATATTCTTTAGTTTAAATTTCAATACCGGTTGTCCTTATGTTAGACATATTATAAAAATTATTTTTGGATTAGATCAAAATTTAAACAAGAACTACAATGTATAAGAGTGTAAATGAATCAATGAATCAAAATTTAATCAAACATCGTCTTACTTTTTCTTAAATGAAGAAACCTAAGTTTTTCTTTGAGACTAAAATAAAATAAAAAAATTGTTTGTTTTATTTATTTAAAAATTAAAACAACTTTGTATTGAAAATTGAAATCCCTAACGATTAAAAGTTTTTTTTTGAATAGATACTGCTTTTAGTGCTTAAACAATTTCAAATATTAAGCGTTTGAAATTAAACAATTTTGATTTTGTAATATTAGAACATTTCGACACGTTTTAAATTCAACAAGTTCTGAATTATCAACTGCACATGTAAATTTTTAAAATATAAACAATTTTTAATTGAAGATTTAAAAAATATTGCTACTTGAAATGTAACAGTATGTGACTAACAATATTTATCGAAACAGTTAAGATCTCCAGATACGTAAAAAATATTGGCATTCATAAAAATATTAAAATTACGAAAGTAACCATTTTTTTCAAATTATTTATTTCTTAAATTATATAACTCGTTTAAACCATTTTTGGAACTCTTAATATTTAAAAAGTTATTGAATCCGTTTATTTAGATCAATTTAATGAATAATTTTAATTTAATTTATATTCACGGAATTTCAAATGATTTCAAGGGGTTTCAACGAATTTTTAGAGAACTTAGGACATAAATTAAATTTTATTTCAAGGGATTCCAACCATTTCAAGGGATAAGAAGGACATAGAAAAGTTTTAAAGGATTTTAAGAACGTCTTTTTTTATGAATTTCATGACTAATTTTAATTTAATTCATATCCAAGGAATTTTAAATTATTTCTAATTACTTGATTAGCTTTGCACCATTTTAAAGGAATTTTAACGAATTTCTAGAAAACTTTAGGGACTAAAATAAATTTTATATCAAGGGATATCTACGGATTTCACCAATTTCATGGGCCATCAAGGACATAAGAAAATTTCAAAGAATTTTTAAGATTATACATTATTTTAAAAGATTGCAAAGGATTTAAAAATAATTCGTTTTAAAACATTTCACAACTTTTAAAATAAAAAAAAATGTGTTGATATGGATTTTTAAATACTTTGTTTTTAATATCAGAAAATAAAAATCCATGGACGAGAAAGCGTTCTATGCGCGCACACATTTTATTTCAACGGTATTTTAAAAGATAAATTCAATGAATAATTTTAATTTAATTCATATCCAATGAATTGCAAATGATTTGCACTTATTTTAATAAATTTTTATGATTTCAAGGGATTTAAAAAAAAATTTCTAAAGAACTTCAGGGAATAAATTAAATTTAATTTCAAAAGATTTCTACGAATTGCAACAGGTTTTAAGGGATATGAAGAGATTTGACAAACTTGAAGAATTTTGAAGATTTCAAGTCATTAAAATTTTTTTTTTAATTTGTTGCAATGGATTTTTAAATTCTTTGTTTTCAATATTAGAAAATAAAAATAAAACAACGGTTTTGTTAAAGAATTTAACTCTGTATTTAAGGGATTTTAAATTACTTCTGCTTATTTTAATGGATTAGTACGATTTCAGGGGTTTCAAAAGTTTCAAGTGACATGAAGGAATTCGACCAATATCAAAGTTTTTAAAAAGATTTTCAGTTTTTTAAAAAGATTCCAAAGAATTTTAAGAGATTTCACTTCAAAAATTTTTAGATATCTAATATTAACCAATTTTTTTGTTATGGGTTAATAAATTATCTATGTTTTGAATATTAGAAACTAGAAATAAATCACGGTTTTTTAGAGAACAAAGTTCTCTAAAAAAAGTTATCTTTAATGTATAAGTTTAATTTATATTAAGGAATTTCAAAGAATTTCTTCGTATTTTAATGGATTTTTACGATTTAATAGGATTTTAACGAATTGAAAATTTTAAAAAATGTTAGAAATCTTAATATTAACAAATTTGTTGTTGCGAAATTTTAAATAATTTATGTTTTTAATATTAGAAAATAGTAATAAATCACGAGTTTTTTTAGAGAACAAAGTACTCTAAAAAAAAGGTCTCTTTAATGAATAAGTTTAATTTACATTCAAGGGGTTTCAAAGAATTTCTTCTTATTTTAATGGATTTTTACGATTTAATAGGATTTTAACGAATTTTTAGCAACCTTTAGGGAATAAATTAAATTTTATTTCAAAAGATTTCTACGGATTAAGGGTTTGAGTGATATTAAGGATTTCGACAAATTTTGAAGGATTTCAAAAATTTCAAGACATTTAAAAAAATTGCGCAGAATTTTAGCAGATTTGTTCTAAAAATATTTAATATTAAAAAATTTGCTGTTATGGATTTTTGAATACTTCATGTTTTAAATATTTAAAAGTAAAAATAAAACACGGGTTTTTAGAGAAATTCAATGTATGAGCTTAATTTATATTAAGGGGATTTCAAATGGTTTCATTTCAAAAATTTTAGAAATCCTAATATTAACAAATTTTTTGTTGTGGATTTTAGAATAATTTACGTTTTTAATAGTAGAAAATAGAAATGAAATACGGTTTTTTAGAGAACTTCAATGATTAAGTTTAATTTATATTCAAGGGAATTCAAGCGAGTTCTACTTATTTTAATAGATTTTTCGATTTCAAGGGATTTCAAAAAATTTATAGAGAAGTTTAGGGAAAAAATTAAATTTTATTTTAAAGGACTTCTACGGATTGCAACAATATCAATGGATATGAAGGACATTAAAAAATTGCAAAATATTTAAAAGATTGAGGATTTTGTTAAAGGTTCCAAAGAATTTCAAGAAATATCGTTTCAAAGAATGTTAGAACTCTAAATATTAACAAATTTGTTGTTGTAGATTTGTAAATAATTTATGCTTTTAATATTAGAAAATAGAAATAAGACACGTTTTTTCGATAACTTTGATAAATAAGTTTAATTTATATCTGGGATTTTAAATGATTTCTACTTAATTTAATGGATTTTTACGATTTTAAGGGATTTTAACGTATTTATAGAGAATTTTAGGGAATAAATTAAATTTTATTTCAAAGTATTTCGACGGATTTCAACAGGTTTAAGGGATATGAAGGAATTTGAAAAATTTCGAAGGATTTAAAGACTAAGAGTTAATTTTAAAATATCAAAGAATTTCAAGAAATTCCGTTTCAAACATTTGTAGCACTGTAAATATTTTTAAAAATTGTCATCATGCATTTTTAAATAGTTTATTTTTAACATTGTAAAATAATAATCCAGGTTCGCGCGCGTACGTTTAGTGCTAGTAAGAAATATTTTAGGCGCTCAAACTTGAACTATTTTTAATTTGAGTTTGAAAAGATTGAACGGGATTAATCCCAATTTGAATTAAAAATATGAATTACAGTTAGGACAAAATAATAAGTCTTATACATAAATATTATTTCATACATATAATTATCACGATTTAATTATTAATGAAGAAATTTTTAGAATATGAAATATTCT
>JAUELO010000087.1:2919704-2930309 GCA_032357855.1 Amphibolips quercusostensackenii | reverse complement strand
AATAGAACTAAAATGTTTGTACTCCTTTATCCTCTTTTTTGAATCCCTATGTTCTACTTTATCACTTTTTTTAAGTCCGGTTGTCCTTCATTCCAAAAATTAGCTCTGGACACCCTTTTTCTAATCACTTAATGAAATAATTATTAATTAGTAATAAAGATTTCAAATATTTTTGTTATAACTTTCATTTCAGAAATGGTGAAATAGTTCGAGAAGAAGATTTCTTAAAGGAACCTTCCAGTACATGGACCGGTTGGGCAGTCGACATATTTGTAAAGAAACCTCTCATGTGGTCGTTTTCTAAAGCGAAAACCTACGTTTCCGAAGAAGTCATCAGCGTACACACAAAGTACATTCACTTGCCTACAGTGAGAGATTTAGGAGAAATAATTTTATCAACAATAGACAGCAATCGAGAAAATACTTTGATTCCAATATCAGAAATCGTTGATCGCTGCATTCAGAAGACGGAGAATAAGTTGATAAACGAGAAAAACGTTAGATTAGCTGTAATATGGTTAAGGCACACAAAAAAAGCTGCCCTCAAAGGAGATTGTTCTGATGTAAAATCGGAGTTGTTAGTCAAGATCTGCAGTCAGGGCGTCAAAGCCATTTCCGAGGTAGAAGAAGGCGTCTACAAGTTGAAAAACCAGGAGAAATTATTGATGAAGAATATCGAACACCTCGAGATGGAAAAACGTGCCTGTGAGGAAAAAGCGAGAAATTATGTCGCAACTGAGTTCAGACATGCGGCCAAAAACTGTCTCAGGAAGAAGCATGAACTCGAAAAATGTATTGAGAAAAGAGTCAATTCGCTACGCAATGTTCAGACACTTCTGTCCCGGATTCATGACGCACATTCAGATTCTGAAGTGCTGTCTGCTTACAAAGTTGGTTGCAGCATACTCAAGAAATTCGAGGAAACTGGTTTGACTGAGGACATCGTTAGAGATACTATGGATGATCTTTCTGATGTATGTCAAATATTTTGCTTTTTATTACCTAATCCAGACCTAGGACTCAGGCCACTGTTGGCACTTTTTGACACTAATGCTACTATTTTCTCAAATTTTTCGATAATGTAATTCTTTTACTGCGCATTTAAACATATTTTCAAACTTCGATAGGTCGGCTAAAATAGCGTATCCGTTATATCAAAAATCAAAATTGCAACACACTTAATGATTTTGAATATTTCAAAAGATTTAAAGGTATTTAAAAATTGTATAAGTATTTCAAAGGATTTCAAAACAATTTCACGAGATTTAAAATAATTTAAACAGATTTGAAAGGGTTTTAAAGGATTTTAACTGATTTCAGGGATTTGAACAGTTTTTATTCAGAGTTTCAAGTTATTTAAAAGTGTTCAAAATTTTTTGAAGAAATTTTTAAAGATGTTACAAGTTTTAATATAATTTACGAGATTTAAAAATTTGTAAAGGAATTTTAAAGGGCATTAAAGATTTCGAGATTTAAGGGATTTCAAAAGATTTCTAGAGATTTTACGAAAATTGAAGTGATTCTATAAATTTAAAAGGTTCGAAGTTTAAAGTTATTTCAAAGTTTTCAAGATTTTAAAAGAAATTTTTAAAGATATTACAAATTTCAAGATAATTTATGAGATTGAAAAGATTTCAAGGAATTTTAAAAGAGTATTGAAGACATCATAGGATTTTAAAGATTTTAAGGGATTTCAGAGAATTTCATAGAATTTTTAAAGAACTTTATGGAGGAAATAAGGTGAAATAAAATTTTAAGGGACTAATTACTTGGTTGAAAGTTAAACTCTTGTTAAAAATTATTATTATTTTCGTTGGAGATTCATAATTTTAATTGAAAACTCATCTCTTTGGTCGAAAAATGAGATATTTTGTTTAAAATTCGTTTTTTCCTTGGATGAGAATAAATTTTTTTACTGGAAAATTAACTATTCTAGTTGAATATTTCATTAGTTTTGTTAAAAATTCATCTCTTTGCTTGAACATTAATTTTTGTAACTAAAAATTTAGCTATTCAATTTTTGGTTAAAAATTATATTTTTTTTAGTTACAAATTTGTGTTTTTCGGTAGAAATTAATCTTCTTGTTTCAAAATTCATTTCTGGTTAAAAAATAAGCTATTTTGTTGAAAATTCGTTTTTTGTTTTGGTTGAAAATTAATTTTTTAAAACTAAAAATGTAATTATTGCAGTTAAATGTTTCATCATTTTAGTTAGAAATTCAGCTCTATTGCTTGAACATAAATTTGTTTAACCAAAAATTAACCTATTCAATTTTTGGTTGAAAGTATCTTTTTGTTAAAAATTCGTCTTTTTTGTAAAAAATAATCTTTTTGGTTTACAATTTATCTCTTTGGCTGAAAATTCAATTATTGTATTTAAAGATTTATCATTTTAGTTGAAAATTCATCTTTTCGGTTAAAAATTCAACTATTCGTATTGAATATTCATCAGATTATTTGAAAAAAATTTAGAGAACTTTAGGGAGTAAATGAGGTTAAATGAAGTTTTAGTGGATTTTTACGGTTTTCGTAGGATTTTATGGCGTCGCAGAGGATTTCCAAAATTTAAAAAAAAATTAAGAAATTTTAAAACATTACACATTTGAAGATAATTTACGATATTTCCAAAATTTTAGGTGAATTTGAATGTGTATCGAAGATATCAAAGAATTTTCAAATGTTTTAAAGAATTTTAGAGAATTTTCATAGAAGTTTAAGGAGTAAATGAAATTGAATTAAATTTTATTCTAGGGATTCACATAGATTTCCTGGGATCTCAGGATTTAAAATATTTAAACATTATTAAAGGAATGGTAGAAGATATTAAAGATTTCAAGATTTACGGTATTTAAAAACATTTCTAGGGATTTCACAAGATGCAAATAATTGTAAAGCTTTCAAAGGATTTTAAATAATATAGTGTCTTTTAAAAGATTCCGAGAAATTTAATATTTCAAAACATTTCGTAGGATTATACAATATTTTAAGAGATTAACAATTTTTTAGGGGATTCCAAAATATTTCGAAAGATTTCGGAAGATTTAAAGGAATTTTTAATGCATTTACAAAACTTCAAAGGATTTCTTTTACGGATTTCATGAGATTTTATGGAATCTCAGAGAATTTAAAAGATCTAAACAGATTCCAAGGGGTTTAGGTAGAATTTTTACTGATTTCAGGGATTGCAAAATTTTTTGTTCAAAGTTTCAAGTTATTTCAAAGTTTTTAAGATTTTTGAAGGAATTTTAAGAAATATTACAAATTTCAAGACAATTTACGAGGTTACAAAAATTACAATGGATTTTAAAAGGGTATCAAACGTCGAAGAATTTCAAGTGGTTTTAGAAAATTTTAAGAGGTTTTAGAGAATTTCAAAGAAGTTTGAGAGACCATTGGGCAGTAAATGGGGTGGATTGAAATTTTACGGGATTTCTACGGCTATCGTAGGATTTTATGGGATCTCACAGTATTTCAAAGTTTTAAATATGTTTGAAGAAATTTTAATAGATATTACAAATTTCAAGATAATTTACGAGATTTCAAGGAATTTTAAGGGGGTATCAAAGATATAAAAGAATTTCGAAAGTATTAAGGGATTGGAAAGAATTTCAATAGAACTTTAGGGAGTGAATGAAATTTGAATAGTTTTAATACAAGGTGTCTACCCTACCTGGAAAACCTTGGAATTGTCAGGGAATTTTGATAAACCTGTAAACCCCTGGGAATGTCTAGCAATTTTTTTTAAGTCAGAAATTTTTTGAAAGCATGCTTACTTTTTTTTTTAAATTGCAATATAAAATTAAATAAAAATAATTCTTCTTTTGTAAAGGTAGCTTTATATTACTGCATTTAACTATTCTGTTGAAAATTATGTTTTTTCTTGTTGGAAATTAATTTTTTTAACTAAAAATTTAACTATGCCAATTGAATAATCTATAGTTTTAATAAAAAATTCATCTTCTTAGCTTAAAATTAATTTTTTTGTACTGAAAATATAACTATTCATTTTTTGGTTGAAAAAATATATTTTTTTTATTTGAAAACTCGTCTTTTTTGGTAGAAATTAATCTCCTTAGTTAAAAATTCATCTTTTTGGTTGAAAATTCAACTATTTCAGTTAAAAATTTATGATTTTAGTTGAAAATTTATTTATTGTTTTGTTTAAAACTCAACTATCGCACTTGAAGATTTATCATTTTAGTCGAAAATTCATCACTTTGGTTGGAAATTTGTTGTTTTTTTATGGAAAATTAATTTTTTTAACTAAAAATTTAATGTTTTCATTTTTTGGTTGAATGCTGATCTATTTTAGTTCAAAATTTAACGATTTGGTTGAAAATTCATGTGTTTTATTGAAAAATCGTCTTTATGGGTAAAAAATTAATTTCCTTGTTGAAAAATTTGTCTTTTTGGTTGAAAATTTAAATATTCGAGGTAATCATACATAATTTTAGTTAAAAGGTAATTTTTTTTGTAGAAAATAAAACTAATTTTCTGTTGAAAATTAAGCTCTTTTGTTAAAGATTCATCTTTTTGGTTTAATATTCATCTATACCAGTTAAAGATTCATCATTTTAGTTGAAAATTCATCACTTCATTTGAAAATATAACTGTTTTTTTTTAATTAGTTTTTTTTTGTTGTTGAATATTAGTTTTTTTTACTGATAATGTAACTATTCCAATTGAATATCTCTGGCTGAACATTTATTTATTTTAACTGAAAATTTAACTAATCGATTTTTGGTTGACAATTTATCTTTTTTAGTTGAAAATTCATCTTTTTAGGTAGAAGTTTATCATATTGGTTGAGAATTCAACTATTTCAGTTAAAGATTCATAATTTTAGTTGAAATTTTATCTTTTTTGTTTGAAAGTTAACTGTTCCAGTTGAAGATTCATTATTTTAGTTGAAAATTTGTCAGTTCGGTTGAAAATTGATCCTTTTTAGCTCAAAATTTAACTATTTGGTTTAAAATTTGTTTCTTTTTTTAGTTAAAAAATGAAATATTTCCTTGAGAATTCATGTAATATGTTGAAAAATAATCTTCTTTAGTAGAAAATGAATCTTCTTGGTTGAAAATTTAAGTATTTAAGGTAAATATTGATTAAAATTCACCTATTCCAGTTGAAGATTCATCATTTTAGTCGAAAATTCATCACTTTGGTTGAAAATTTGTTGTTGTATTTTTGGTGGAAAATTAATTTTTTAAACTGAAAATTTAACTGCTTTATTTTTCGTTGAAAACTGATTTTTTTTAGTTCAAAATTCAACTATTTAGTTGAAAATTGATCTTTTTTCGTCAAAAATTCGACTGTTTGGTTTGGAATTTATTTATTTTGTTGAAAAATGGTATTTTTTGGTAGAAAATTAATCTTTTTGGTTAAAACTTAAATTATTTAGTTAAAAACTTATCTATCTTATTGAAAACGCAGTATTTTTATTTGAAAATTATTTTATTGATTAATTGTGCTATTATATATTTAGGAATATCTTGTAATATAATTTGTCAAACTTTTCTAAATTAAAAATAATAATTGAATTCCTAAAAACTGAGAAAAAACATTATAGTCGATTATGTACAAAAATGCGAAATATTTTAATGGCTTCGTACTATAAAAAATTATACCTAGGAAAAACTTGGGATACCTGGAAAAAACCTGGAGTTGTCAGGGATTATTTTTCCAGGATTTGAGTTGACACCCTGTATTATGGTGTCAATATTATTATGGTTGGCAATAAGGGTTTAAGGGTTGTGTCAAATTTCCAAAAAGACTAGGTATAGGGAAGACTACGCTATAGTAGATAATGATTCTACAGCAGATAATGATTAATTTAAAATACTGATGTATGTAAAATAATTAATTCATTGTAATTGGCAGTTGAGACATGATGCGTGGTAATATATTAAAATTAAAATGAATCATTTTACTTATATTTGTGCTTATATGTAATTAATGATTATCTACTGTAGGGTGGCCTCCCCTAATGATAAAACGCATTATATATGTATTAAAATATAATGATATAATATATTATTAAAATTACAATAAATTATTTTACTTATATATGCTTATATGTAATTAATGATAATCTACTGTAGGGTGGTCTCTCCTAATGATAAATCGTATTATATATGCAATAACAAAATTTCAGGTCTTGGGAGATTTTAATGAAGTACAAGCGGCTTTAGCAGAACCAGCACTGCAACCTAGTGAATCTGATTTGGAACTTGAAAAGGAGCTACAGGAATTACTGGAGTCTTCACTTGGAGAAGATTTGAATGAGAAGAGCTTTGAACCTAAAAATTCAATTTTGGATACCTCCAAATTAAAAGAGTTACCTGATTTATCAAGTTTAAAACTACACGGTTAGTTATTATTTATTTGAATATTGATTCTTAATGAATACTTTAGGTCAATGGTTCTGAGATAACTTATTTTTCTACTTTTTCAGATTTACCTCCACCAAAAAATCCGGCGAAGCTCCCGTCTCTGACTTAGAAATTCAACTAAAGCAAGACTTTGTCAGATTGTTAAATAGGATTTGTTATAGGTAATATGCAGGGCTTGATATATAATTTTCTTAAGGTTTCCAATATTCGGAAAGAGTAGATTATTGTACGATTTCGAATAGACAATGTTATTATATTTTTACAACGATACCGCGTATAAATGCGTGTTACAAAAAGTTATTTACACAAAATTTTGTTTACTTACCAAGCATATAAATAATTTTTGCTCTCTTTGTCAACTTAGTCTAGTAAATAAATATTTTGATTTTTCGTGATTTTCAAAAGCTTAGGTCTGTTGAAGTTTTAAACAATATGTTTCAATATACTCGACTGTTTTTGTATATACTGCAAAATGTAATAAATTATTTAAGGATTTTTACTCATACAAAAGAATGTACATTCTAAGGTGATATCTGTATTAAACTTGAAAAAGATGGAAAAAAATCACAGTGTGTTAATTCCATATGTTATAAACAATTCGACACTAGGCTTCTTTGTCTAATAATGGTTTCGAAAAAAGAAATAGAAGAAAGAAACATATAGCAGTCGTTTTCAATCGAAAATTTTACTGAAAAAAAATACTCCTAGAACTAGTCATCTCGATCTGTGTAGCATGGTGGATAATACCCGTCAGTTTGCAACTTTAATATCACTTTTTGTATCCACTTTAGATTTCCCTCTGCAACTTGTGTATATAAAGAGTACGTAAAACTGTTGCAAGTTCTATCAGCACTATTTTTTTGTGCACCAAGCCCAAGGCTCACGATCCCCCGCAAGAAATATAATTCCCTTTTTTTGAAAACCAATCCGCCACCACTATCACCATCGCACACCGAAGAACCTGGAAACAAATAAAAAAAAAAGAATGTTTGGAGCTGTCCATAAACTATGTTATAAATTTGAGGAGGCGGGGGGGGCAGTTTATTACGTTTCCTGACGACAAATTTGAACAAATTTTGCAAAAGATGGCCCTGCAACGCTACAGTTCAATTATAATTTAATAAGTTTGAAAATCACTTTTATATTTCAGACTTCACACTCTTTCCCCCATTCCCCTCTTTTCCCTTTTTTTAAAAAGAATTCTTGATTTAATTTAATCCTTCTGTTTAATTCTTTATTCGTAGTTTTGCACACGATGGAAACCCGAAACACATCCTTTCATTTTTATCATAATTCTTTTTTTTTCTGTTTTCAAGAAACTTCCCCTTTTTCGGTAAATGCTAACTGAATTAATAGAACCTAATAAGAAAATCCAACTAGTTTTTGTTAAGAGTTAATTTTTTCGTTGAAAAGTCAACTATTATATTTTTGGTTCAGAACTCATCTCCTGTGGTTATGAGAATTCCACTCATTGTTTGAAAATTTTTATGATTTTGTTAAAAATGCAACTACTTGAATAAAAAACTTTTTGTCAAAAATTCAACTACTTGGTTGAAAGTTAAACTACTTTGTAAAAATGCATTTTTTTGTTAAAGATTTATCGCATTCATTGAAAATGTAACTATTTTTTCGAAAATTTGTTTTATTTTTAGGTTGGAAATAATTATTTTAACTGAAAATTTAACAATTCCATTATTTCTTCAAACTTTATTTTTTTAATTGAAAATTTATCTTTTCTAGTTAAAAAGTCAACCATTTGATTGAAAATTCTTTTTTTTTAATTCATCCTTTTTAGTTTAAAATGCAATTTTTTGATTAAACATTCGTTTTTTTATTATTCAAAAATTAATTTTTTAACTATAAATGTAACTTTTCCGTTTTTTGTTGAAACTTGATATTTTTATTAAAAAATTGATTTTTTCCGATTGAAAATTAACTATTTAGTTGAAAACTCATGTATTTTGTTGAAATTTCGTCTTTCTTGATAGAAAATCAATGTTCTTTGTTTAGATATTGTTTTTTTATTAAAAATTCGTTTATTTAGTTGAAATTTTGTCTTTATTGGAAGAAAATCAATCTTTTCGGTTAAAAAATGGTCGTTTTGGTTGCAAATTTGTTTTTTCTTCATTTAAAAATGAATTTTTCAAAATAAAAATGTAACTTGTTCATTTTTTCTTAAAAACTGATATTTTTTATTAAAAATTGGTCTTTTCTACTTGAAAATTCATGTTTAAAATTCATATTATTCAGTAGAAAATTAATCTTGGTTGAAAATCCATCCTTCTCGGTTAAAAATGTTAAAAAAGTTTGGTTAAAAATTCCTGTATTTTGTTAAAATTTCGTCTTTTTTTGTAGAAAATCAATATTTTGTGTCGAAATATTGAATTTTTTGTTAGAAATTCGTTTGCTTGTTCATTTAATAATTAATTTTTTTAACTGTAAATATAACTTTTACATTTTTTGGTGAAACTTGATATATAATTAAAAATTGATCTTCTTTAGTCAAAAATTAAACTATTTGGTTAAAAGTTCGTCTTTTTTGGAAGAAAATCAATCTTTTTGGTAAAAAAATGGTCTTTTTGGTTGCTGTTTTATTATTTAAAAATTATTTTTGTAAACTCAAAATATAACCTGACCATTTTTTCTTAAAACTTGTTATTTGTAATTGAAAATTAATCTTTTCTAGCTGAAAATTCATGTATTTTGTTAAAAATTCATCTTTTTCGGTAGAAAATTAATTTTCTTGGTTGAAAATTCATCCTTCTTGGTTGAAAATGTAATTGCTTAGTTGAACATTTCTATATTTTGTTGAAATTTCGTATTTTTTGAAAAAAAATCAACGTTATTTGTTGAGATTTGTCTTTTTGGTTGAAAATTAGTTTTTTTATTAATTTAAAAATTAATATCTTTTAACTGTAAATGTAACTTTTCCATTTTTTGTTGAAACTTGATATTTTTACTTAAAAATTGATCTTTTCTAGTTGGCAATTACACTATTTGATTAAAAATTTGTCTTTTTCGAAAGAAAATTAATCTTCTTGATTGAAAATTTATCCTTGTTGTTTAAAAATTCAATTTTTTGCTTAAAAATCCATGAATTTTGTTCAAATTTCGTCTTTTTTTATAGAAAATTAATGTTCTTCGTAGAGATATTGTCTTTTTGATTAAAAATTCTTTCTTTTTCTTATTTGCGAATTAATTTTTTTAACGGCAATTTACATTTTTCCATTTTTTGGCGAAACTTGATGTTTTTAATTAAAAATTAATCTTTTTTAGTTAAAATATATCTGTTTCATTGGAAATGCATGTATTTTGTTGAAAATTCGTCTTTTTTTGTAGAAAATAGTCTTCTTTGTCAGAAATTCATCCTTTTTTAAAAATACAATTGTTTGTTTGAAAATTAGTCTGTTTTGGTTCAGGATTCAATTATGTATTTGTATAAAATAAGTCCTTTTTAGTTGAATTGCACTGTTTTTTATTTTAAACGAAAATTCTTTTTGATTATAATACCAAATATTACGTTTGTTGTTGAAAATTTATATTTTAGGCTAAAAGATTAAATATTTTGGTAGATAATTCGTCTTTTAGGCTTCAAAAATAAATTATTTTGTTGAAACTTCATGCATTTTGTTGAAAATTCATCTTTTTGCTAAATCATTCATCTTTTTTGTGGAAAAAAATTTTTTGGTAGAAAATTTAACTAATTTGTTGAAAATTGTTTCTTTTTTTTGTTAAGAATGAATTATTTTATCTAAAAATTCAATATTTCATTTTTGATAAAAAAAATTTTTTTTATATGAAAATTAAACTATTTGGTTGAAAAATCATGTATTTTGTTGAAAATTCGTCTTCTGATATAAAATAAATCTTCTGGGTTAAAAATTCATCTTTGTAGGTTAAAAATGCATCTATTTGGTTAAAAATGAAAATATTTTGCTAAGACTTAATTACTTTGATAAAGATATAACTATTTTGTTAAAGTCATCTTTTCTGATCGAAAATTCAATTGTTTTGTAGAAAATTCGTCCTTTTGGATTGAGAACTCATCTTTTATGGTATGAAAGTCACATTTCTTGGTGAAAATTAATCTTATTTGGTTGGAAACGATCTTTTTCGTTAAAAGCTTAACTGTCTTCTAAAAAATCCGACTTTTTGGCTTAAAATTTTAACTATTTTGTTAAAATTCAACTGTTTTTGGTTGAATTTTATTTAT
>JAUELO010000087.1:2872729-2888307 GCA_032357855.1 Amphibolips quercusostensackenii | reverse complement strand
AGCCTGAGGGAAAATCTCTGGCAATACCAGGTTTTTTGAGGTATCTCAAAATTTTTCAGGCATATTTTCTCACAGTAGGGAGCAATTCAAATAATTCGCATTTTTAAAACAATTGACTCGAAGCTTGTATACAATTTCGCGAGTTTATTATAAACAATGGTACCATTAATATGTAAAGTTAAATAACTTTTTTTTCATAAATCATTTTTTGAGTTTGTCCCTAAAATCCGTGAATTTGTATAATTCAAACAAATTTTTATTTTATCTTCTTATACTACGATTTCCTTGCATATTTAAGTAAAATTAATGTGAGTACTACATTAAATTCAATTTAAAACACTTCAAAACCCTTACTTTTCGAGTAAAAATATTCCATTTTTAATTAAGTAGAAGAGTTTTCAATTAAAAAGTTGAATTTCCAGCCGAAAAGATGAATTTTAAACTGGAAGAGTTGAATTTTAAACCAAAAAGATGAATTTTTAACTACAGTGGTGAATCTTCAACTGGAAAAGTTGCATTTTAAACCAAAAAGGTTAAAATTGCAACCAAAGTGATGAATTTTCAACTAAAAAAGATCAATTTTCATCAAAAAATTGAATACTCAAACTTTCAGTTACAAAAATGAATTATCAATCAAACAGAATCAATTTTTAACAAAATATTTTGAATTTTCACCAAAGTCATGAACTTTTAACTAAAATGATGAATTTTCAACCAGGCGAGTTGAATTTTAAACCAAGAAGATGAATTTTCAACTACAGTGGTGAATCTTTAACTGAAATAGTTGAATTTTCAACCAAGAAAATTAATTTTCTACCAAAAAAGACCAATTTTCAACAAAATACATACATTTTAATACAAACAATAAATTTTCAACAAAATAGTTAAATTTTAAACCAAAGTAATGGACTTTAAACTAAAATGATCAATCTTCAACTGGAAAAGTTGAATTTTTAATTAAATGAGTGAATTTTCAACTAAAATGATGTATCATCAACTGGAATAGTTTAATTTTCACCCAAGAAGATTAATTTTCTACCAAAAAAGAGAAATTTCTAACAAAATACATAAATTTTCAAACAAAACAAAAAATCTCAACAAAATAGTTAAATTTTTCACTTAAGTGATGAACTTTTAAACAAAATGATGAATCTTCAATTAGAAGGTTTGAAATTTAAACCAAAAAGGAAAATTATCAACCAAAAATATTAATTTTCTACCAAAAAAGACGACCCCTTAACATATTTCATATAATATAATTTATAAAATTATTTAATTATATTTATATAATTGATATAATTTAATATATTTTTAACAAGTAATTGAATTTTCAACTAAGAAAGATCACTTTTCAGCCAAAAATAGAGTAGTTAAATTTTCAGATAAAAAATTGAATTACCAACCAAAAAAAAATTTTCAAAATTTTTTTTAACCAAACACTTGAATATTCAATTAAAAAAGATCGATTTCCAACTAAAAATTGAATACTTAAACTTTCAGCTACAAAAATGAATGCTCAACCAAACAAAATCAATTTTCAACAAAATAGTTAAATTTTTCACCAAAGTGATGAGCTTTTAACTAAAATGATGAATTTTCAACTAGAAGAGTTGAATTTTAAACCAAAACGATGAATTTTCAACTACAGTGGTGTATCTTTAACTGAAATAGTTAAATTTTTAACCAAAAAGATTAATTTTCTTCTATTTTAAACCAAATAGGTAAATTTTCAACTAAAATAATATATCTTCAACTGTATTAGTTTAATTTTCAACTAAGGAGATTAATTTTTTACCAAAAAAGACGAATTTTCAACAAAATACATGAACTTTCAACCAAACAAATTTTCAACAAAGAAGTTAAATTTTCAACCAAAGTGTTGAACTTTTAGCCAAAATGAGGAATCTTCAATTAGAAGAGTTGAAGTTAAACCAAAAAGGTAAATTACCAAGCAAGAATATTAATTTTCTACCAAAAAATGCCATTCTTCAACATATTACATAAATTTTTAAACAAATATTTGAATTTTCAACTAAAAAAGATCAACTTTTAACCAAAAATAGAATAGTTACATTTTCAGATAAAAAATTGAATTATTACAAAAAAAAAGAATTTTCAACAAAATAGTTTAATTTCTAAGTGAAAATTTTTTTCAACCAAACACTTGAATATTCAGCTAAAAAATATCAATTTTCAACCCAAAATTGAATACTTAAACTTTCAGCTATAAAAATGAATTTTCAATAAAACAAAATAGTTTAATTCTTCATCAAAGTGATGAGCTTTTAACTAAAATGATGCACTTTCAACTAGAAGAGTTGGATTTTAAACCAAGAAATGAATTTTCAACCACAGTAGTGGATCTTTAACAGAAATTGTTGAATTTTCAACCAAGAAGATTAATTTTCTACCAAAAACACAAATTTTTAACAAAATACATAAATTTTGAAACAAACAATTGAATTTTCAACAAAATAGTTCAATTTTTAACCAAAGCGATGGACTTTCAACTAAAATGATGAATCTCCAACTGGAAAAGTTGAAGTTTAAACCAAATAGATGAATTTTCAACTAATATGGTGAACCTTTTAACTGGAATAGTTGAATTTTCAAACAACAAGATGTATTTTTAACCAAATTTTTTTAACTTTCAACCAAGTTGAATTTTCCACTAAAAAATATCAACTTTTAACCGAAAATGGAATAGCTAAATTTTCAGGTAAAAAAAAATTAATTATCAGCGAGAAAAAAAATTTTTTAACAAAATACATTAATTTTCAACTAAAAAGGTTAAATATTCAACCAAAAATAGAATGGTTAAATTTTGCAGTTAAGAAAGTTAATGTTCAACCAAAGATATAAATTTTTAACTAAAATGATGGAATATTTAACAGGAATAGTTACATCTTGAATTTGAAAAATGTTCATAAAAAAAAAACGAATTTTCAAAGCAAAATGTAACAGTTGATATTTCAATCGCAAAATATTTAGATTGTTAATCAAAAACAGTTAAATTTAATCAAAAAATACAAATTTCCAACATTTCAGAATTTCTAACAAAAAACCATTTTTGCCAAAAGAGATGAATTTTTAATTCTTTAGACTACAGTTGAACTTTCAATTAAAAAGTATGAATTTGTAACCAAACAAATGAATTTTTTACTAAAAAATATTAATTTTCTACCAAAAATGGAAGTTAAATTTTTATCTAAAAAAATTAATTTGCAACAAGAAAACTGATTTTTAACAAAATAGTTAAATTTTCAGACAAATAAATGAACTTTTAACTAAAATAATGAATTTTCAACTAGACGAGTTGAATCCTAAACCAAGAAGATGTATTTTCAACCAAATTTTTTTAACTTTCAACCAACTAAATGATGAATCTTTAACCAAAAGTGTATATTTTCAAGCAAGAAGATTAATTTTCTAATAAAAAAGATTATTCTTTAACAAATTACACTAATTTTCAATAAAAAAAAAAAAACGATTTTCAACCAAAAATTTAATAGTTTAATTCTTAGTCAAAAAAGTTCATGTAACCTGGAAAGATGAATTTTCAATTGAAGTAATGTAATATTAACGGAAAAAGATAAATATTTCATTTAAAAAAATTTAATATAATGGTTAAAGTTTCAATTGGAATAGTTAAATTTTTAGTAAAAAATTTTAATTTCAAACAACAACAAAAACTGATTTCTAACCTAAGAGATAATTTTTTAATTAGAGTCATAAATGTTCTACTAAAAAAATTAATTTTAGAAAAGAGTAACTTTCAACCAAATATGTAGTTGAATTCACAACGAGAAAAGATGAATTCTCAATTAAAAATTTAATAGTTTAATTTTTTAATGAAAAAGATTAATTTTCAACCAAAATTAGAATAATTAAATCATCAACCAAAAAGTAGAATTTTTTACCAAAAAGATTATTAGTATCAACCAAAAATATAATAGTATAATTTTTAATGAAAAATAATTAACTTTCAATGAAAAATAGTTGGATTTTCTTATTGCGTTATATTAACGCAGTTCGCATTTAAGCGAAAAAACTTGTTAAATAAAGTAATTAATTTTCATTCGTTCAAGCAGTTCAAAAAATTGTTATTCGCATTTATATTTGCCATGTGTGATGTCACATTCTGCGCTACCCCTCCCCGTACGTCACAAATCGTCACCCATCCCTCTCTGGAAGTGTGACGTAGTTTTTAAATTGCCCCTTATCAATTTTATCTTTATTTAAAAATTTTATTATGCAAGACTTGTCAAGCAGACAGAGATATTTCAATATTTATAACTGCCATGAATAAATGGTTTGTTCTTGAGATGAAAAATACTTCTTTGAATTTTTCAGATTGAAAAAATTAAAGCACGCAAATTACAATTTTTTTTAGGTAAACAAAATAACTCATCTATGGAAGATATATAGTTTTTATATTTGTAGAATTTTTTTCCAGTTTGTTAGTTAAATAAAAAATGTAACTTTCTCAAAAATCAGCTTCCACAAAGGCACCCTTTTAAAAAATTGTCTGATTTTGCGATCTCAAGGTGTCTATTCAAGTATAATTTTTCATTCTACGGAACCATTCAAATATTTCGCATTTTTTAAAACGATAAATTATATTACAAAATATTCTTCAATATAATATGACCTTTGATTAATTAATTATTTAATTAATCGATGGTTTAAAATAATAATTATATAAATAATTGTAAATAATACTAAAAATATTATTTATCATTTCCGGAATTTGTCCCTAAAGTTCATGACTTTAAATAACAATTTAAACAAATTTTTATTACATGTTCTTACACTCAAAGTTCAGCGCATATTCAGGTAAAATTAATATGGGTACTATAGTACTATAATTTCTACAAAAAAAAAAGTATTTTGAATAAAATACATGAATTCTCAAACAAATAGTTTAATTAAAAGGTAAAAAATATCAATTTTCAACCAAATAGTTGAATTTCAAACAAGAAGATTAATTTTTCACAAAAAAAAACTAATTTTGAATTAAAGTGATAAATTGTTAACTAAAATTATGAATCTTCAACTAGAATAGATGAATTTTCAACCAAAATATGAAATTTCAAACAAGGAGATTAATTTTCCACAAAAAAAATATAATTTTCAACCAAAGTGATGACTTTTCAACTAAAATTATGAGTCCTCAACTGGGATAGATGAATTTTTAACCAAAAAGATACATTTTCAAACAAGAAGATTAATTTTCTACGAAAAAAGACGACTTTTCAACAAAATAAATGAATTTTAAAATAAAAAAATCAATTTTCAATCAAAAATGTAATAGTTGAATTTTCAGTTTAAAAAAATTAATTTTCAACCAAACCGATCAATTTTCATCTAAAATTAAGAATCTCTAACTCGAATAGTTAAATTTTAAACCAAAAACGTGAATTTTCAACTGAAATGGTGAATCTTTAACCGGTATAATAAAATTTTCAACCAAAAATCTTGATTTCAACCAGGAAGATTAGTTTCAACCAAAAAAGATGAATTCTCAACAAAATACATAAATTTTTAACCAAATAGTTGAATGTTTAACTAAAAAACATCAAGTTTCAGCTAAATTGTTTAATTTTGAACTAAACAAGATCAGTTTTCAACAAAAAATATAATAATATAATTTTCATTTAAAAAATTAATTTTCCACAAAAAATCTAACCAAAGTGATGAATCTTCAACTAAAATTATGAATTTTCAACTGGAATAGATTTTTCTACAAAGTACATCAATTTTCAATCAAATAGTTGAACTTTCGACTAAAAAAGACCAAATTTTCAAACAAATCATTGGATTTTAAGCTAAAAAAAATTAATTTTTAACCAAAAATGGAATTTTTTAGTTAAGACATTAATTTCCATCCAAATTGATGAATTTTGAACTAAAATTATGAATCTATGTATATAAATTATGAAAATATCAACAATATACATGAATTTTTAACTGAAAAAGATAAATTGTAAATAAAAAAATTAATAGTTAAATCTTCACTTAAAAAAATTAATGTTCGACCAAAGAGATGAATTTTCAACTAAAATGATGAAATATTCAATTAAAATTGTTACATTTTAAGTTAAAAAAAAAATAATTTTCCACCAGAAAACAAACAGATTTTCAACAAAATAGCTCATTTTTCAACCAGAGATATATTTTCAATTAAAATGATGAGTCTTTAACCAACGAAAAATTCTTTTTAACGAAAGAGTTTAACTTTTATTCAAGTAATTAAATTTTCATCACAAAAAAAGATGAATTCTGAACAAAAAATGTAGTAATTGATGTTTCAACGAAAAAAGATTTTAATTATCAATCAAAAACAGTTGAATTCAACCAAAAAAAGAATTTCCAGCAAAATTAAAAATTTTCAATGAAGAAAACAAATCTCAAACAGAAAAAAAAAACAAATTTTCAACAAAATAGTTTAATACAGTAATATAAAGCTACTTCTGCAAATGAAGAATCATTATTATTCAATTTTATATTCCAATTTAAACAAAAAATTTCACGCTCTAGAAAAAATTCCCTGACTTAAAAAAAAAATTCTCTAACTTACAAAAAAAATTATCTGACATTTTCAGGTTTTTTCAAGTATATACAAATTCTCTGAAAATTCCAGTTTTTCCAGGCAGGGTAGACATCCAGGATCTCATATAATTACTGTGTATATACTCTAATCAAAAATAATATATACTGTATTGCATAATTTTCTAAAGACGTCAACGATAAAAATACAAATCTATTTAGATTCACTTGGATCATCAGATCGATTTTTAATCTTGCCTGATCAAAACTCGAATTTACCAGAACCCTAAAGTACTTATTTTAAATCATTACCCAGAGATGAGAGGGTTCAAGGACACGACACGCGAGCACAACTATCCCATGAACTTGTGATTATAACCGGTTTCTCCAGACTGATCCTTACAGTCTCCTTATTTGCTTTTCCTAAACCAGACTGAAGGAAGCATTGTCAATCACTGTATTTCCGCAAGAACGTTTTTTTCTACAAATTTGACAGTGTAGCTTTATTATTAACAATACTTATACTTTACATTTTTCATTTATTTATATTGTTGATAAATCATCATTGATAAATGCAGTTTATTTATCAGGATATTACGTGATTTCTAAATCTCGTGTGAATTTTCTTTTTATCTTACTGACCTGTGACTTGCGATATGTACCTATTTAGGTCTTGAATACTAATTTCGTAATGTGTTTATTACATTTTTCTCATTTATTGTTTTCAGTTATTTACTCATCACTCCGGAATTCCCCACAAGCAAGTGTATTAATTAAACGGATAAATATAACTGTATTCTTGAAAGTGCGTTCCATTGGAAAACAAGTTTGAGTGTAGATTATCATTTTTATTATTTTCTTCAACATCGTGATTTTCCCAAATAAACTGAAGTTATACGATACTGCCTAACAGTTTGAAACTTGCCTCAGATAATTTCCAGCGGGAACCAACGCTTCGAGATAATTAGGTTGAAAGATTTTTTGTTGACTTACCGCAAAAAAGTATCCTTGGTTTATTATCCATCGCTAATAATTAATAGAGGGCTCATCTAGCTTACGTTGGCTGTTACTTCTTTGGTTCTTGAACTCGTACTGATTCTGAACCAATGGATATAATACGTACACAATCAAAACACGTATTCAAGCGAGAGCAGATACAAGTGGCTACTAAGAATTACTCTTCCGTCACGCGCGAATCCAGACAATTTTTAAGCTAATTTTGTTTAATCATCTATTCTTCAAAAATAATGTTTCTCAATGAAAACTGAAAAAAAAACACATTTACGTCTACGATTAAGAAGGATTAACAAAGAAAGTAATATTCAAGACGGGAAATAAAATAAAAACAGTGTTTATCATTTTTTTGATTACTTGTGTAAATAGAAACAACAATTCTTTCAAAATTTGAAATATAATGCAAATAATATATTTGCATTTGTCATACATTCAGTTTCTTATTCTACAACAGATTCACTATTGTCATTATTTGTTCTATTTCTATGGTTTTCACGCTGTGAAAACGTGTGAAAAGGTAAACTCCCCAGCCAAGTTAAAAATCTAAAAACACCTGTTAAGGAAAATAAACATGAGCATACATTATTTTTATTTGAGCAATTAAAACATAAATCGTATTATTAAAGATAAGGAGCAGAGAGTTTCAAAATTTAAACATTCTGAATTTAAGAATTCACATTGCCGGCCTCGGACTCACTTCAAAGATAAAAAATAGTGTAAATAGTGTCACGAATTGAAAAATAGCGTCAAAATAGTGTTATAAAATTTTTCACTTACTAAACTTACGCGTAGTTTTTAAGCAAAAATGTTAGTTTTCTAACCAAATATTTTTGAAGTATTAAAAATAAACTTCAAAGTTTATTTAAAATGTTATTCTTTAGTCTATAAGTTATTAAAATTCCTATTTATTCAGCATGTTTCACAGCCTTTTCCCTATGTTGAAAGTGTTTTTTTTCTTGGTTGAGAAGTCTAGTATTAAAGTTTTTGTTGAGAATTCATCTTTTTTGGTTAAAAATATTATTCTTGGGTTCCAAATCAAATTATTTTGTTGAAAAACCGTCGTTTTGTCTAGAAAATTCAACTATTTAATTGGCATTTTTTCCTTTCTTGACTAACAAAATTTTTTGTTTGAAAATGCAACTATTTTGTTAAACATTAATCTTTTTGGTTTGAAAATTTATCATTCTTTAGAAATGTCATCTTTTGGGTTAAAAATGCAAGAGTATGGTTACAAATTAATCTATTCCAGTTGAAAATGAACTTTTTTGTTGAAAATTCAACAATTTTGTAGAAAATTTAAAAATTTGGTTAAAAATGTGTGAATTTGTTGAAAATTTGTCTTTTTTGGTAGAAAATCCATTTTTTGGTTATAAATGCAACTACATATTTCGATGAAAATTACTTTCTTTTAGTTAAGGATTCAAGTAATTTGTAGAAAATTAGTTTTTGTTGAAAAATCTTTTTGGTTAAAAACTCAACTCCTAGCTTAAAAATTAATTGTTTCAACTAAAAATTTAACTAATTTAATAAAAATTTAACTAGTTGGTTGAAAATTTAACTGATTTGTTTAAAATTAACTTTTTTGATAAAAATTCATATTCTCGATTAAAAAATGCAACTGTTTTGTAGAAAATTCGTCTTTTTTTATTAAAAATTTAACACTGGCAAAAAATCGTTTTTTTTACAATTAATTCTTTCAAATGAAAATTTAAACTATTTTGTTCAACATTCATATTTTGTTTTGAAAATTCATTTCTTTCTGTAGAAGCATCACCTTTTTTGGTTAAAAATTGAACAGTATGGTTAAAAAATAATTTACTTCGGTTGAAAATTTTCTTTTGTGGTGAAAATTCAACAATTTGGCAAAATATTAAACTATTTTGATGAATATTCATATTCTCAGTTCGAAAATGAACTTTTTTGATAAAAATTTATATTCTCGATTGAAAAATTAAAATGTTTTGTAGAAAATTAGCCTTTTTAGATTAAAAATTCAACACTTTGTAGAAAATTCAACTGTTTAGTTAAAAATTTATAGAAACGAAACAATATAAACTAAAAATTAATCAAATAAAATTTAGACTAGATGAGATGCTAGTTATATAACTAATTAGTTGACATTTTATGTAAATTTCGTGAAAATAAATGTTTTTGGTAAAAAATTAACCTTCAGGGTTGAAATTTCAACTATTTTGTCAAAAATGTATGTATTTGGTTAAAAATTCGTCTTTTCTGATAAAAAATTAATCTTCTTCATTAAAATTTAACTATCTGGTCAAAAAATTATGTTTTTTCTTGAGAATTCATCTTTTTTGGTAAAAAATTAATTTTCTGTGTTGAAAATTCATAATTTTGGTTAAAAATTCCATTGTTTCATTGAAAATACAACTGCATGATTAAAAATTAATCTGTTTTATTTGATGATTCAAATATTTGGTTGAAAATTCGTTTTTGTTGAAATACCTTCTTTTGATTGAAAATTAAACACTTTGGTAGAAAATTATTTTTTTAGCTAAGAATTTAACTAATTGGTTTAAAATTAACTTTTTTGTTGAAAATTCATATTCTCGGTTTAACAATTCAATTGTTTTGTAGAAAATTCGTTTTTTTTTAATTTGAAATTCAATACTTTGGTAGAAAATTAAACTGATTTGTAGGAAATTTGTTATTTTTATTAAAAATTAATTCTCCGGAATAAAAATGTAACTTCTCCATTTTTTGTTAAAAATGTATTTTTTTTTTAGTTCAAAAATTCAAATATTTCGTTTAGAAATTAAGCAGTTTAAACTAAAAATTAATCAAATAAAATTGGGACTTGACGTGATGTTAGCAGAAAAATAGTGTAATCACTTCTAAAAAGTGTCAAATTGAAGAGTTTTTATCATTTGATTTATTAATGAATATTTCAAATAAATTCAATTAATTATTATTTCATTTGAAATGACCTGTCAAATATTTCTAAATATTAAAAAATAGTTCCTTCTTTAATTAAAATTTTTTTATTCAATCGGTTCAAGATATAATATTTTAGACTGAATAAATATGTCTCTAGGATTTGAAATTAAATAAAGGCGTTTAATTGTGAAGCTATTAATTTAAGGTTATTTTAAAATTGTATAATAGTTTATAAAGTTTCAATCAGACGTTTACATTTTATTTGTTTAACTACTAAAGCCCTCGAATTAAAACAGTTCATTTTTAACGTAACAATCTGTGAATTGTTTAACTTTTAAAAAATTCAGAATTTCTTGTAAAATAAATTATTGTTAAATTTTGAATACTCGAACTGCAGTACGAGTGAAAAAATCAATTTTAAACGCTTTTAATTTTTAATTCTTCAACAAAAAGATGACCAGAGTTAAGATTTTTTTTTAAGCAAGTGTTAAAAATGTTATATTTGCATAATCTTACATGAAAATTTAATAAATAAACATTTCAATCCATAAAAATTAAAAAAGTCCAGTTTTTCGTAAATATGGCTCCATTGGCAGATGTTTTGGAAAATTAATAGACATCCAATGGACTCTTAGTGGGGAATGTATAAGATTTAAAAAAATCCTCTCCGATCTTGTAACTCTTCAAAACTGCCCAAAATAGAAAATTTTCAAGTAAAAGATTTAAGAATTACGCATTTTCAAGTAAAAAATAAAATCATTGAAAAAGTTAACAACTGAATCTAAAATTAAACAAAAAAATTGAAATCAAACTTTTTTTAAATTGAATTATATCGTATGATTAAACAGATTTTAAGTTTGAAGTGTTCAAAAATAATGTTCTTAAAGTTAAAAATAAATCTAAATTATAAACTTGTCTAATTTGAAAAATAATCAGACTTAACAAATTCAGCAGTTCAGAAATAAATATTTTAAACCTAGATTCGAAATCCTTCGAGCTGAATGACTATTGCTAACAAGATTATCTTAACTTTAAAGTTTATATTGATTGTGGAAAGAGTATTTTAATATCAATAAGAATTATGTACTAAATATTCACAATCAAATAAAATTATTATTTCAGAAATTGGTGCCTGGTACTAGTTTTTTTATTATCTTTGAAAATTTGATGCGACTTTTTGTGGGCTTTTTCGAAATTCTAATCGACTTTTTTGTAATGTTATGCAACCAATGGAACTTATTTTTCATTTAATTAAAAATATGTAAAGGATACGATTTTTCTTTGATCTCTGTTTGCGTAATATATTTTTGAATATATCCTTGATGAAACTCTTGAACTTCTTTATCGCATTCGACCCAGTCTAGTTTTTCATGAATTCCGTCCTTTCCAAATTTGTTGTTGTAGTAGTCGTAATGAACCTAAAATCATACTTTTCTTATCATTTAAAAAGTGCAGTATTTAAAAATAATATTTAAAGTACTGAGGAAAGACTGCTTTAAATTAAATATAGAAACAATGTTTTTCTTTTATAATAATAAATTAATTACTATATTTAAAACGAGTCCCAAGCCAGGTGCGATGGGAATATCGACTTTGTCTCCTGTAAATGCAAGCTCAACGACCTCTTCTGGGGCGACATTCCTCGCAATTCCGACGACTAAGCCAACCATTTTACGAATTTGATGCAGCATAAAACTCTGTCCTTTTACGTGTAAGGTGATAAATTCCATACCTTCGTGTACGAAAGTTTCAGAGCACTCGAACTTCATAATGTACCTTTTTGCACGTGGATCTAATGGTTTTCTATATAATAATAAATATTTTCAACGAACTTTATACAAGTTTAAGCCAATTTTTATCTTATAAAGGTTTGCTACAAAATCCCAATTTCTAAATCAGCTGACTTTTCCCTGACCAATTTTTCATTTTAACTGACCGTTCTAAATTTTTCTTTTAGGTATAAAAACAAGCTAACACCCAGGAGATCAATAATGTTAATACAAAAGAAAGCTTCATTTATAAATGTATTTTGTACACTTTTAGTGACAACAATGAGTTTTAACTCAAGAAGATAAATTTTAAGGGAACAATGAAAGAATTAAATTTCCAGTTAAAACAATTAATTTTCAAACAAAAAAAAAGGATTCCTCAACAAAACATTTAAATTTTTTACAAGTGTTGAATATTCGATAAAGACAAATAAATTCGCTACGAAAAGTATAATAGTTGATATTCCCAATAAAAAATATTTTTATTTTTGATCAAAAACAGTTGAATTAAAACAAAAAAATATAAATTTTCAATAAATTAGTTGAATCACTAACAAAAAAAGATTATTTTTCAAACTAAAGATAGGAATTTTCTTCAAAACAGTTGAGTTTTCAACCAAAAAATATTAATTTTTGACAAAAAAGTTAAAGTTCCAAACCAAAAATATGAATTATATACCAAAATAAATTCCACCCATAAAAAAGACGAGTTTTTTTTAACCGTCTAGTTAGTTAAATTTTCAACAAAAGAAATGAATTTTTGAACAAAAATGGAATGGTTAAATTTTGAGTGGAAGAAATTAATTTTCAACCAAATAAAATATATTTTGAACTAAAATGATGAATCTTTATCAAAAAAATTAATTTTTAACCAAATTGTTAAATTTTTAACCCAAAAGATGAATTTTCTGTGAAAAAAATTAATTTTCAGCAAAATACATCAAATTTCAATCAAATACAGGAATCTTCAACTAAAAATAATAAAATTTCAACCAAAAATAGAATAAGTAGTTCACTTTTCAATTACGAAAAAAATTTCACCCAAAATAAAAACGAATTTTCAACAAAATACATAGTTCGATTTTCAACAAAAGAAATGAACTTTCAACCCAAAATAAAATAGCTAATATTTCAGTATAAAATACTTGTCAACTAAATAAATTAAATTCTCAACCCAAAACTATGAACTATATACAAAAACAGATTCAATCCACAAAAAAGTTGAGTTTTTTAAAACCAAAATGATGAATTTTCTACAAAAAAAAAAGATGAATTTTCAAGAAAATACATATTTTTTCAAATAAAAAACATAAATTTTGAACCGAAAAATAGAAGAATAGTTAAATATTCAATAAAAGAAATGAATATTTGAACCAAAAATAGAATAGTTAAATTTTAACTTAAAAATACTTGCCCATCAAATAAAATAAATTTTCAACCCAAAAATATGACGTACATACCAAAATAAATTCAATCCATAAAAAACGAGTTTTTTAAAACCAAAACGATGAATTTTCTACAAAAAAGATGCAGTTTTAAGAAAACGCATGAATTCTCAACTAAGAAAGATAAATTTTGAACCAAAAATAGTATACTTAAATTTTAAGTACAAAAATTAATTTTCAACCAAATAAAATAAATTTTTAACTAAAATGATAAATCTGAAAAAAATGAATTTTTAACCAGATTGTGAGTTTTAACCCAAAAGATGAATCTTCTACAAAAAAAAGATGATTTATCAACAAAACATATGAATTTTCAACTAAAAAAGACAAATTTTCTACAGAAAATAGAATAGATAATTTTTTAGTCGCAAAACAAAAATGTCAACTAAAACGAAAATGAATATTCAACAAAACAGTTTAATTTTCAACAAGACAAATAAATTTTTAACAAAAAATAAAATAGTTACATTTTCAGTGGAAAAAAACTTTTCAACCAAAAAAAAAGAAAAATTCCCACGAAATAGTTAAATTTTCAGTCAATGAGATTACTTTTCTATAGACAAAAACGAATTTTCAACAAAAAAGCTCAATTTTCAACAAAATTCAATAAAATAAAATAGTTCAATTTTCAGTATAAAAAATATTTTTTAATCAAATTAAATAAATTTTTAACAAAATTGTTAAATTATTAACCAAACAGAGTAATTTTCAACCACAAAAATAATTTTTAAACAAAATAGCTGAGTTTTCTGCAAAGAAATTAATTTTTAACCAAAATAGATGTATTCTCAACGAAAAATGTAATTATTGATATTGCAACCAAAAAAATTTTAATTTGTATTAAAAACAATTGAATTCAACCAAAAAATACGACTTCTCAGCGAAATATTTGAATCCACAATAGAAAAGCCTAATTTTCAACAAAACAGTTGAATTTTCAACAAAAAGCGATACTTTTTGACAAAACTGTTTAATTTTCAATAAAGTATATTACGTTTCAACCAATAGTTGAATTTTTAACAAGAAAAAACCATGTCTAATTGTCTACCGAAAAATACGAATTTTCAACAAAAAATGGTATAAATACATTTTTAAATAAAACACTTGAATTTCCAACCAAAAACGTGAAGTTTTAACTATAATGATGCATCTCCAACCAAAAAATAAATTTTTAACAAAGTAGTTGAACTTTTAATCAAGTCATTATATTAAAAAAAAATTAATTTTCAAGCAAGAGGATTAATTTTCTACCCAAAAAGACGAATTTCGTGCAAAATAAATGAATTTTCAACCAAATATTTGAATTTTTAATGAAATTTACGATTTAATAGTATAATTTCCCACCAAAGAAATGAATGTTCAAACAAAAAAATGAATTAATAATATTAATATTCTACAACAAAAGACAAATTTTTAACTAAATAGGTGAATGTTCAACTGAAGAAGATGAATTTTCAACCACACATAGAATAATTAAATTTCCAGTTAAAAAATTAATAAAAAAAAAATAAGTTTCAATAAAATAGTTAAATTTTGAACATGCATAAAAAGTTTTTTCAACTGATATGATGAATGACTAAACCAAAAAATTAATTTTTTACCATAATGTTCCACTTTCAAGTAAGTAGTTGAATTTTCAATTAAAAAATATAATTTTTCAACAAAAAATATAATAGTTGATTTTTCAACCAAAAAAGACATGCATTTTAAATCAAATAAGACCGAGTTTTCAACAAAATAGTTAAAACCTTAACCAAAAAAATGAATTTTTAACAATGTTATGGAATTTTCAACAAAATATTAAAACTCAGTCAGATTTTCTTTGACATTACCTGACTCTCCCAGACAAGTTTTAAATTCTCTGACCTGTGTCGACCCTATGCTAAAATAAAGTTTAAATAAAATG
>JAUELO010000087.1:2858126-2872148 GCA_032357855.1 Amphibolips quercusostensackenii | reverse complement strand
ATGTAATAAAGTAAGAACCTGCTTGCTTGTCTTATAATTTTCCTTTTTCGCTTCTTAAGGGCACATGCCCTTAACAAATCAAAAACAAATATTTAAATAAACGAAATTTTCTACCAAAACAGCACAATAAAATTTATACAGTTTTATAATTAGTTCTTAAAAAATCTTAAAGAATCTTTAATACAGCGGAACTTACACTTTTGAGGTGAAATTGTAAAAATTATGAGTTCCCTCAAATAATTTGAGAATTGACTTCAGTCTCTCAATTGATTCTGCTGGTATTCGAAATTCATTGAATGGTTTACCATCTATCGTCGATAATTCTTCTATTCTCGCCTCTACTTCTTCTTCACTAAAATCTGCGGATAAAATATCAGGGCTTTCTTGAACAAATGCATATGTTGGGAGAGTGTAGGCATATGTTCGTGCATCACACTGATGTTTGCTGTTGAAGCCTTTCGTTACTCTTCTAAGTCCAAATACTCTAATATCTTCTGGCAAGAACTTATTTATATCTTCCTTATTTGCATGTTCGGCTGCAAGAAAAAAAAATATTTTCATAAATTACGTATAAAAAAATGAAAAAATCGAAAATGTGACAAATTTAAAAAAATTAAAAAGAAAATCGTCCTAACACTTCAACTTTTCAAAACTAATAGTTCGAAATCTTGACGTTTAACTTTTTTTTAAATTGATGCTTCTTTTTACTTAACATATGATTTTAATAACTAAATTAAAAATTTAAAAATTTAAAGATTTAGATAAAAATCAATTTTACTCTACATAGGAAAATGGTGAATTATAATGTAGTTTGTATCTTACGCAGTTTGAGAGAGACAACTTGTCTTGCTGCGGAAACTCCTTTATCAGTTCGAGCTGCTCTTTGAAACTGTATAGTCTGAATGACATCAAAAGCTTCTGAATTTATAAGATCTGCTTTTAATAAAGCATTGATTAAACTTTCTTCTACAGTATCAATGCCAGGATTTCTTTGCATCCCATAGTAATTTTTACCAAGATACCCCAACATCATCGCAAAATTACGTTTTTTAATTCTAGCTTCCCCTTCCACTTTTGGTTTTTTTGCCACATTTTCTTCATTATCATCCACCTGAACTCGCTTTTTAATATCAACGATAATCTCTTGACTTTCATTAACTGCACTGTCTAATTGTGTGGACATTTTTTGAAAAGAAATTCTGCCTGCAAAATATTATAAACTTAAACTTTCAAATTTCTTGATAAAAAGGTTAAATAAATTTTTGATCTCAACAAAAAATTGAAGCAGACTCTTTTCTATAGGATTAAATTTTGCAATAGAAAGTATCTTAAAAATTTTCCAGGTATAATTTTTGATAGTAGGGAGCCATTTATGTTTTTCGATTTTTTTAAAACAATCGACTCGAAATATGTATACAATTTCGTGAGTTTACTATAAATAATGTTTTATTAAGCTATAAGTAATTTCTTGATGACTCCAGTTACTAAGGATTTAACTAATATGTATAATTTAGAAAGCTTTGACAAATTATGTCACCATCGAATAATGAAATAAATGAATAATACTAAGAAAATCATTTCTTGAATTTTTCCCTATAGTACATGAATTTGAGCAATAATTTAAAAAAAAATTTATTTTATCTTCTTATACCTAAAATTCAGTGCATATTTAACATATTAATATTTCGAATAGAACATACTTTCCAGGTAAGTAGAAACCCTGTAAAAACTTGGGGATAAAGGAGATTTTTTACGAAAATAAGAAAACATATTCTTTCTTGTAAAATTAATGTAAATACTATATTGAATTCAATTTGAAATTATTCAAATTCTTAACATTTCAAGTAAAAATATTACATTTTCAACAATATAGATAAACTTTTAACGAAATGGTTAGAATTTCAACCAAACACTTGAATTTTAAACTAGAAAAGATAAATTTTCAATTAAAAATTAAATGCTTAAATTTTCATGTTAAAAGAATTATTTTCAACCAATAATAGAAACGAATTTTCAACAAAAAAGTTAAATTTTTGAAGAAAGTGATGAATTTTCAACAAAAATGATGAATCTTTAAACAAAAGAATGAATTTTTAATTAATTAATGCAATTTTCCACCAAGTATAGTTGTATTTTTAACAAACAAATAAAATTTATAACAAGAAAGAAAATTTTCTATGAAAAAGATTAATTTTTAACAAAACACATGAATTTTCAATCAAACAAGGGGAATTTTTAACGAAATAGTTCATTTTAAACTAAAAAAAAAAATGGATTCTCAACTAAAATGATGAATCTTTAACTAAAATAATTGAATTTTCAACCCAAAATATGAGTTCTCAACGAAGAAGATTAATTTTCTACCAAAAAGAATGAATTTTAAAATAATGGTTGAATTGTCAACTGGAATAGTTAAATTTTTAGTTACAAAAATTAATGTTTAACCAAAAAAGCGAATTCTCAGTAAAATAGTTGAATTTTCAACAAAAAGATGAATTGTACACGAAAAATATGATAAAGTTGATATTTAATTACGAATCTTCAACCAAAATTAATCAATAAAAAAGAATAATTTTCAACCAAGAAGATTAACTTTCTATAAAAAAGACGATATTTCAACAAAATACATTTTCAAATAGAAAAGATAATCTTTTAACCAAAAATAGAAGTTAATTTTTTAGTTAAGAATATTATTTTTTAACCAATAATAAAAAAGAATTCTAAAAAAAAATAATTTTCAAGTCAAATGATGAATCTTTAACTGCAATAGTTGAATTTTTAACAAAAAACATGAATTTTTAACGAAGATAAATTTTCTACTAAAAAGGATAAATTTTAAACAAAATACATGAATTATGAACTAAGTAGATGAATTTTCAACTGGAATAGTTAAATTTTTAGTTTAAAAAAAATAATTTTCAACCAAAAAAAGCGAATTTTCAAAAAAATAGTTAAATTTACAACCAAAGACGTGATATACTCTGAATCCAGTGGAAAGAATGTGTTACTTAACTTTAAAGTAAGCTAAACAAATAAGCAAAAATTCAAACTTCATCAAACATAATTTCATTATTACGTTTCATTGTAAAACAAAATTATTCATTGTTGAAAAAAACAAATAGCATGCATCATTTTCAAAAACTGATAAAAGCATATCTATTGGATCTTAAAAAAAGGCGTCTTAGGCGAAAATTCCTCCGTTCGAAAAGAGCAGTAAACTTTGCTAAAAATAAAATTATTTCACAAAATAAATATCACTTTTAAAAAACTGAACCAATATAGCTATGAGGTTAGAGGTTCAACGTAACATAAATAAATGAAAAAAAAATTATAATTTCAGCCGTTTTCGAACGGATATTAAATTAATCTATCAATAAAATATCACAAATTGCTTAGTTAAAATCCTAAAAATGATTTCGGCTTAGAAGGCTCAATAGTTTAAAATCATATTATTAGTGATTTTGAACTTACAGTGATTTCTGAATAATTACTAAGAAGAGTCACTAAAAAATTAATTTATTACAAATCATAATGAGAATTCAAATCCTATTATTATTTATGTTATTTATTTATTACTATAGTGTACACATAACCTCTAACGTTTAGAATAAAATGTGTTTTACAGTTCTACTCACATAAATTGCAGTAATCGGGGAGAATACCTCTAAACTTAAATATACGAAGCATTTATGCGATCACAATGAGGTTAAATTTACTTAGTTTACTTGATTAATTACACATAATTTTCCGAAATAAAAAAACTTGCAAAAGTCAAAACGGTCAACCCGAATTCCACGTGCATGTCACTGACAAAAGGGAGTTTAACAACCGATAGGTAGCGCTGGATGCTTTAGTCAAAGTTCCGCGAAAATTCAATTGGATAAATGAAAAATAACTTTTTTTATACAAATTAATAATCCAAGTTTATAGTTAACTCATAAAACTACTGTCTGCTCAAAGAAAGTTTCAAAGATATAATTTTCAAAATTTTTATATTTTTTACGTTGTCAAACATTCAGTTTATCAGTTGGATATTCTTGTCTTTGGTTGGAAATTTAAATATTCTATTTTTGATTTAAAATTGATATTTTTTAGTGTAAAATTCAACTGTTTGGTGGAAAAATTCACATAATTTATTAAAAATTTTACTTTATAGTAGAAAATTAATTTTCTTGGTTAACAATTAATCTTTTTGGTTGAAAATGTATATATTTCGTTTTATTCTCACTATTTTCTTTAATTTGTTTCTTTTTTTGTTTGAAAATTCATGTTTTTGGTTGAAAGTTTATTTATTTCGTTGAAAATTCAATTATTTGGCTGAGAATTTGCTTTTGGTAAAAAATTATTTTTTTAAACTCAAAATTTAACTACCACACTTTTTGTTAAATATTGATCTTTTTTAGTTGAAAATTCATTTCCTTAGTTTAAAATAAAAATATTTGGTTGAAAAGTCGTTTTTTTTAGGATGAAATTATTTTTCAAATGAAAATTTAACTATTAAATCTTTGCTTAAAATTTTTTTAGTTGAAAAATCAACTATTTGGCTGAAAATTCGTGTTTTTAATATTTGAAATTAATTTTTTAACTCAAAATTGAACTATTTTACTTATTTTTGTAAAATATTGATATTTTTCAGTTAAAAATTGGTTTTTCGTTGGAAATTGAAGTTAAAATTTAACTTATAAATTAACAGATTTATTTTTCGTTAAAAAGTTGTGTATTGTAGTTAAGAATTCAACTGTATGGTTAGAAATTCATCTTTTTTGGTGGAAAATTATTCTTCTTTTTTAGAAATTCATCTTTTTAATCTGAAATTTAAATATTTGGTGAAAATTTTTTTTTTATTTATGCTTTAAAACTAATTTTTTAACTAAAAATGTAGCTAATCCATTTTAGGTTGAAAACTTACATAGTTTTAAATTAATATTTTTAGTAGAAAAATTTTCTTCTTAATTGGTAAAAAATTATATTTTTGTAAAATCCCTTATTTGTTAGCTGAAAATTTAACTCTACCATTTTTGATTAGAAAGTTATAATTTGTAGCTAAAGACAGTTAAAAATTTAGTTGAAATTCTAACTTTTTTTGGTGAAAATTAGTTTTTTCTTTGGTTGAATATTGATATTTTTTTATTTAACTTAAAATTTAACTATTCCATTTTTTGTTCAAAACTTATATTTTTTGTTCAGAATTCAACTATATGGTTCATAATTAATCTTTTTGATAAAAATTTTTAATGTTTTGCTACATTTTTTTATTTTTTAAATTTAAAAATTAATTTTTTTAAACTAAAAATTAATTTCTTAAAACTAAAAATGTAACTGTTCCATTTTTGTTTAAAACGTTTTTGTTGACAATTCAACTAATTGGATAAAAATTAGTTTTTTTTTTAATTTTTAATGCATTTTTTAACTCGAAATTTAATTATTTGACTTATTTTTTGGTAAATATATTGATCTTTTTTGGTTATAAAGTTATTTATCTAGTTGGAAATTCGTTTTTTTTTGTTAAAAATTGATTTTGTTATTTAACTCAAAATTAATCTATTTTATTTTTGGTTAAAAAGTTGTATTTTTTAGTTAAGAATTGAACTGTATAGTTGAAAATTAACCTTTTTTGTTAACAAAATATTTTTCTTGTTTGAGGATTCACCTTTTGGTCGAAAATTTATATATTTTGTTAAAAAAAAAAATTTTTTTGCCTAAAATTAATCCATAACAAAAATTGTAGCTAATCCATTTTAAGTTGAAAATTTACCTTTTTTAGTTTTAAATTGATCTTTTTAGTTGAAAAAATCATTTCTTTCGTTAAAAATGGACTCAAAATTTAAGTATTCCATTTTTGGTTAAAAATTTATATTTTTAGTTGAAAATTTAACTGTATGGATGAAAATTAATCTTTTTCGTAAAAAATTTAAATATTTTGTTGAAAAAATAAAAATGTAACTATTCCATTTCTTTTTAAATTCGGCATTTTAGTACAAAATTATTCTACTTTTCTAAAATTTAACTTATTTTTCTTAATTCGTTGTTTGTTAGTTGAAAATTTAACTCTTTTATTTTTTGTTGAAAGGTTATAATTTGCAGTTAAAAATTCATTTTTTTAGTCAAAATTTAACTATTTTTGAATTCGTTTTTTTAGTTAAAAATTAATTTTTTAAACTGAAAATGTAACTATTCCATTTTTGTTTTAAAATTTGATTTTTTAGTTCTAAATTCGGCTTTTCAGTAAAAAATTATTCTTATTTTTTTAAAACTTAGCTTTTTTTTTTAAATCGTTTTTCTAGTCAAAAATTAATTTTTTTTTAAACTGAAAATGTAACTATTCCATTTTTGGTTAAAAATGTGCTTTTTCTAGTTTCGAATTCGGCTTTTTAGTACAAAATTATTGTTCTTTTTCAAAAATTCAACTTTATATTTTTTTAATTCGTTGTTTGTTAGATGAAAATTTAATTATTTTATTTTTTGTTAAAAATTTATATTTATAGTTAAGAATTTAACTATGTGGTTAAAAATGAATGCTTTTATTAAAAGATTTAAACATTTTGTTGAAACTTCGTTTTATTTTAGTTAAAAATTAATTTTTTAAACTGAAAATGTAACTATTCTATTTTTGGGTAAAAATTTGCTTTTTCTAGTTTTAATTCGTCTTTTTAGTAAAAAATTGTTTATATTTTTTAAAAATTAAATTAAAAAAAAATCGCTGTTTGTTAGTTAAAAATTTAAATATTCCATTCTTCGTTGAAAATTTGCTTTCTTTAGATTTAAATTCGGTTTTTTAGTAAAAGATTATTCTTCTTTTCTTGAAATGTATCTTTTATTTAAAAGTTCGTTGTTTGTTAGTTGAAAATCTAACTCTTACATTTTCGGTTAAAAAGTTAGATTTTTTTAGTTTAGAATTCATTTCTTTAATTGAACACTCAACTATTTTGTTGAAAATTCTTTTTTTTTTTGTAAAAAATTTATTTTTTATCCGAGAAAGTATCTTTTAATTTTTTTATAAAGTCCCGTTTTTAGTTCAAAATTCGTCTTTGTAGCACACAATTATTCTTGTTCAAAAATTCATCGTTTTCGTTGAAAATTTAACTATTCCAATTTTGGTTCAAAACTTATATCTTTATTAGTTGAAAATGCACCTTCTCGCTGCGAACCACTGATGACCTATAATTAAAATACGCACTAATTAAAATATCATAAATTTGATTTTGAAACGAAATGAGTTACACTTTTATTTTGTTTCATCAATAAACTATAAACTTTTATTATAAAGTTGTAGAAAGTGGTAGAAAGTTTTACTTACCTAATATGAATTTTCGCGGAATTTTGACTAGACAGCTAGCGCTATACCCCTATTGGTTGAATCTTGGACAAGACAGTTTTATCCAATTCCTCACGAGCCAATCAAAAATCTGTTTAGAGCAAAGTATGTTGAAATTACTGTAGCTGTTTGTGGATCAGCCTTTGAGCGGCAGCGGTGTTTCGTTTTTGGAGAGTTGAAAAAGTAATTGTCATGGCATCTGAGCGTTATAGTTTTTCTTTAACAACATTCAGGTAATTCTAACATTTATTTTTTAACACATAATTTGTTATTTTATAATTAATAAATTTTCCTGCCTAATAAATATGCATAATTCAATGATTCGTCTCCAAAACAAGGAACATAAGAAAGCTAACCTATAAACTCATTACATTCTTTGATTAAAGACAGCGAATTGATTTAGTAATAAGCGGAAAATCATTTTCTGTTTAGAATACACTCATGCTTTTTATTTTTTGATAAATTACGTGCAGAGGCCTTTCCCTAAAATATGTAAATATGTATTTCTTTGTGATGTTCATGCAGTGACTCGTCATTTACAACACTGCAACTTTACAACAGGGCTCCTCCTTTTACAAAAAATATTGCTAAAAAACGACTGGGAAAGTAAAAAAGTACTTGATAAGTGGTTTCTAATAATATTTTAATAATCGAAAGGTTAATTGTATACATTTTTAATTTTTAGTGCTCGAGAAAATGCCGGTATTTTAAATATTTTGCTCCAAAGTGTGTGGAAGTTTGTGTAAAGTTTTCATAGAAAAAGCTGCATTTTAAAAATATGTGGCCTTTTTACCATGTTTATGTCTTTCTACTCAATCAAGACTTTTACTTCTTCAAATTTCGTATCGATTAAATTTAATTACCTTCAAATTTGGAGATTTCAGTTTCGTTAAAAAAATATATTTTAGACAAAAAGAAACACAGTTTTGAAGCAAGATATTTAAATTTTCAACCAAAAAGCTGAATTTTCAAACAAGAATAATATTTTTTTTACCAAAACAGATAAATTTTTTATTTGGACGTGACTTTCGTTTCTCAGAATTAATTTCTCGTCTTGCTTAGTTTCTTTTTATGTCCATAACAGTCCCTGTTTTTTGTTATCAATTGTGCACAGGGTGTCTAATCATCTGGAAAACCTGGAATTTTCAGGAAATTTTGATATGCCTGAAAAAACTTTCAAAAGAATACATGAATCTTCAATCAAATACTTGAATTTTTATACAAAAATTTAATTTTCTATCAAAAAAGACAATTTTTCAACAAATTACATGAATTTTAAACCAGATAGTTTAATTTTGTACCAAAGTGATGAATCTTCAACTGAAATGATGATTCTTTAACCAAAAGAATGAATTTTTAATAAAGTAGCTTAATTTTCAACCAAGTATAGTTGACTTCTCAACAAAAAATATTAGTTTTTAACGAAGAAGATTTACTTTCTATAAAAAATACGATTTTTCAACAAAATCTTAAACTAATTAAAAAAAAAATAAATCAATTGTAAACCAAATAGTTGAATTTGAAGCATGACTTTTTAAATTTTTAGTTAAAAAAGTTTAATTTTTAACCAAAAAAAGTAAGAGAATTCCCAACAAAATATTTAAATTTTCTACTAAAGGGAAGAAATTTTCAATTAAAATTATGAATCTTTAATTCAGAAAATTAATTTTTATCTAAAAAGCTTAAGTTTTAAGCAAGTAGTAGACTTTTTAACCAAAAAAAAGAATTGAAAAGAAAATTGTGAATTTTCAACTGAAATGATGAATCTTTAACCAGAAGAATGAATTTTTAATAAAGTATGTAGCTCAATGAAATTTCTATAAAAAAGACAATTTTCAGCAAAATACATGAATTATCAACAAAAAATAAAATAATTAAATTTTCAATTAAAAATATTAATTTTGAACCAAAAAACACGAATTTTCAACGAAATAGTAAATTTTGAACACAAAAAAAAGATGAATTTTCAATAAAAATGGTAAATCTTTAACTAGAATAGCTGAATTTTCAACCAAAATATTAATTTTGAACGAAGAAGATAATTTTTCTACCAAAATGGACGAATTTTAAACAAAATACATAAATTATAAACCAAATAGTTGAATTTTCAACATGACAAGTCAAATTTTTAGTTGACCAAAAAGATTAATTTTCAACCAAGGTTAATTTTCTAACAAAAAAGGCGAATTTTCAACAAAATGCATGATAAATTTTTAACAAAAAATTTATTTTGAGTTGAAAAAGTTAATGTTTAACCAATGAGATTAATTTTAAACTAAAATGATGGAATATTCAATTGGAATAGTTCAATTTTCATTTAAAAAAATAATAATTTTGACTAAAAAAATTAACTTTCAACAAAATAAGTAAATTTTCGATTAAAGAAATAATTTTTCAATTAAAATAATGAATCTTCAACCGAAAAATTATTTTTTAAAAATGTACTATTTGATATTTGAACCAAAAAATGTTTTTTATTTTAAATCAAAAATAGTAGAATTTAACGACAAAAACCAATTTTTAACAAACCAGTTAAATTCAGTAATATGAAGCTACTTTTCCAAATGAAACAAAAACATTATTATTCAATTTGATATTAAAATTGAAAAAAAAATTAAGCAGGCTGTAGAAAAAATTCCCTGACAATTCCAGGTTAGTAAAAAAAAATTAATTTTCAATAAAAAGAAACGAGATCTCAATAAAATAGTTTAATTTTTAACAAAAAAAAAAAAAAATTTCGAAACCAGAAGATTAATTTTCTACCAAAAAGAAGAATTTTTATCAAAGAATTTATTTATTTATTTTCATCAAAGAAATGAATTTTAAACCAAAAAGATCAATTTTCAAGCAAGATTAATTTTCTACCAAGAAAGATAATTTTTTAACATAATACATGAATTTTCAAGTAAAATGATAAATCTTCAAAAAGAAAAGTGCATTTCTAACTAAAAAGTTGAATTTTTGATCAAAAAGATGAAATTTCAGCCAAAAATGGAATAGGTATATTTTCAGTTTGAAAATTGACCCTGTCAGGGTGTCTACTCACCTGGAAAACCTGGAATTTTCAGGAAATTTTGATATACCTGGAAAAATCTGGAAATGTCAGGGATTTTTTTTTTAAGTTAAGGAATAATAATGATTCTTTATTTGTAAAAGTAGTTTTATATTACTGTATTCAACTATTTTCTTGAAAATTCTTTTTTGGGTTTAAAAATTAATTTTTGCAACTGAAAATTTAATTGTTCTATTTTTGGTTAAATTTGATTGTTTTTATAATAAAAAATGTATGTATCTGGTTGAAAATTCATGTATTTTATTGAAAATTCGTTCTTTTTGTAGAAAAATAATCTTATTTGTTTAAGACTAAGTATTTTAGTTGAATCTTTAACTGTTTTATTGAAAGAAAATTTGTTTTTTATTTGCTTGAAAAATTAATTTTTCAAAATGAAAATGTGACTATTTCAGTTGAGAATTTGTCTTCTTTTGGTCGAAAAGTAATTTTTCTGGTTTAAAATTAATCTGTTTTAGTTAAAGATTCATGATTTTAGTTGAAAATTCATCACCTTGGTTGCAATTATTATTTTTTTTTTAATGGAAAATTAATTTTTTAAACTGAAAATTCATGTATTTTGTCGAAAAATTGTCTTTTTTGGTAGAAAGTTAATCTCTTGTGTTTAAAACTCAATCTTATTTGAAAATTCATTTTCTTGGTTGAGACTTCAAGTATTTCAGTTGAATATTCAACTTTTTAGTTGAGAATTCAACTATTTCGTTGAAAATTCATGTATTTTGTTGAAAAATTGTCTCTTTTTGGTAGAAAATGAATCTTTTCCTTTGAAAATTAATTTTTTTGTTGTTGAAAATTCAAGTATTCCAGTTAAATATTCATCATTATAGTTGAAAATTAAACTTTTTTGTTGAAAATTAGTCTTTTTGTCCATCTGATTACCCCATCATTCTAGTCAAGAACTCTATTTTTGATTGTAAATTTATCTTTTTTAGTTGAAAGCATGCATTTTGTTAGCTGTTTTGGATGAAGATTAAACTATTTTGTTAAAAATTCGTGTCTTTTTGGTGAATTCAACTGTTTTTGATTTAAATTTAAATATTTCTTTAAGAATTCATCGGTTTGATTGATTATTCAACTTTTTGGTTGAAAATTAAGCTTCTTCGTTAAAAATTCATGTATTTTGTAGAAAATTCGTTTTTTTTTTCGTGTAGAAAATTAATATTTTTTGGTGAAAATTCAACTATTCCAGTTAAAGATTTAACATTTTAGTTGAAAATTAATCTTTTTAGCTTAAAATTCAACTATTTCAGTTGAAGATTCATAATTTTTGTTGGAAATTCAACTATCTGGTTTAAAATTAACTTTTTTGTTGAACAGTAATATTTTTGGTTAAAAAATGAAACTATTTTGTTGAAAATTCGTCTTTTTAGATTAAATTTAACTGTTTTTGATTTAAGTTAAAATCTTTTTTTTTTGGCTGACGTATTAGCTATTCAATTTTTTTATTGAAAATTTATCTTTTTTCGGAGAAATATCAACCATTATATTTTTCTTTAAGAATTTATTTTTTCAATTGAAAATTCAACTAGTTGGTTAAAAAATAAGCTTCTTTGTTAAAAATTTACATTTTTAGGTAAAAATTCCTGTATTTTGTAGAAAATTAATTTTCCTGGTTGAAAATTTATATTTTTTTGATTGAAAATTAACTATTTTAGATAAAAATTAATCTTTTTAGTTGAAAATGATTCTTTTTACTTGAAAATTCAATAGTTTGGTTGGAATTTTTTTCTCTCTTGACTAAAAAATTTTTCGTAGTTTAAATTAAACTCATATTGAAAATTCGTCTTTTTTGTTGAATTCAAGTGCTTTTAATTCTAAATTGAAATATTTAAAAAAAATATAAACTATTAAATTTTTTGTCAAGAATTCATCTTTTTTTGTTGAAAATTCAACTACTTGGCTAAAAGTTAATCTCTTTCGTTAATTTTTTTTTGAAGATTTATAGTTTTAATTAAAAATGTATCTCTGGTTGAAAATTTAACTTTCTTGTTGAAAATTTGTTTCTGTTGGTGAAAATAAATTTTTTTAACTGGAAATTTAACTAATCCAACTGATTATTCCATCATTTTAGTCAAAAATTTAATTTTTGGTCAAAAATGTATCTTTTTTAGTTGAAAATTTATCTACTGTGTTTTTTTGTTTGTTTGAAGATTAAACTATTTTATTGAAAATTCCTCTTTTTTGTTGAATCTAACTGTTTTTAATTTAAATTAAAACCTTTTTTTAGTTGATATATTAACTACTAAATTTCTCGTAGAGAATCACTCATTATTTTAGTTAAAAATTCATCTTTTTGGTGGAAAACTCAACTATTTAATTTTAAGATTCAATATCTTAGTTGAAAATTAACCTTTTTGGTTTAAAATTTAACTATTCCAGGTAACGATTCATCATTTTATTCGTCAATTGATAACTTTGGGTAAAAATTAATCGTTGAAAATTTATCCTTTTTGTTAAAAATTCGTCTTTTTTGATAGAAAATTAATCCTTTTAGTTGAAAATTCAAATGTTTGGTTAAAAATTTATTTATCTAGTTGAAAATGTAATATTTTTACTTGAAATATTAAAAATTTGAAGTGTTTTAAATTGAATTCAGTATCTTTCATTCAAAATATAAATATGTTATATATGCACTAAATTTTAAGTACAAGAAGATAAATTAAAAATGCATTTTAATCATTACTAAAATTGATGGACTTTAGGAACAAGTTCACTGTTTTGACACATTTAGATATTTACAAGAATTGAAAAACTTCATTTATAGTAAACTCTCGAAATTATATACATATTCCGAATTGATTGTTGAAAAAATGCGAAGTACTTAAACGGCTCCGTGCTATGGAAAATTATACCTTGAAAAATCTTGATATACCTGGAAGAAACATGGAATTGTCACGGAATTTTTTTCCAGGAGCTGGGTAGACACCCTGCCTGTAATATATACAAAACTTTTATTGTATATCAACAAGTGAATTCGGAATTCTGTTTCAGCCCTTCGGGAAAGTTGGTACAAATCGAATATGCACTCGCAGCAGTGGCCGCTGGAGCTCCTAGCGTTGGCATCAAGGCGTCGAATGGGATCGTCCTTGCAACAGAAAACAAACATAAATCTATACTTTATGATGAACACAGTGTGAACAAAGTTGAGATGATTACTAAGCACATAGGCATGGTCTACAGTGGAATGGGACCGGATTACCGTTTACTTGTAAAGCAAGCACGTAAAATGGCACAGCAGTACTATCTGGTGTATCAAGAACCGATACCAACTGCTCAACTTGTTCAGCGAGTTGCTATGTTGATGCAAGAGTACACGCAATCGGGGTAACCAATATTTTCAATAATAATCCAAGAATAACTTAAATTGAAAAAAAAGTTGAGACCCCTCAATTCTTTTGATTGCAACTCCCACAAAAAAAATCTCTGAATTGTCTGATAAAAATTATTTGAAAGCTCAAAGTCTTCTGAATTCAGCGATATGATTACTTTTATCCTAGAAAATTTTTGTCAATAGTTAGAGAGAAAAAACGTACAAAACAGGCTTTTTCGTCCTCCTTTTTCAAGGGTCCACTTTCAACTGTTCCCAGAAAGAGGGCGACATTAGGAAAAATCTGAAAAAAAATTCACAGATATTCTT
>JAUELO010000087.1:2798608-2811253 GCA_032357855.1 Amphibolips quercusostensackenii | reverse complement strand
TATATTTATAATATAATATATTTTTTGTTTGAAAATTCAACAATTTGGTTCGAAATTCAACTCTTTTTTAAAAATTCTTCTATTTTGCTTAAAATCTCAATTATTTGCTTAAAAGTTAATTTTTTTTGTTTAACAATTTGACTATCGTTATGAAAATTTAATTACTTTTTGAAAAGTGGAACTATTTTGATAAAAAGGCATATTTTTTGAAAATTCAACTGCTTTGTTGATCATTCGTCTTTTTGGATCTAAAATTGATCCTTTTTACCGAAAAATCATCAGTTTTGTTGAGTGTCATCCTTCTAGTTTAAAAATTGCTTTTTTATAAATTTATATTTTCTGGTTGCAAATTTAATTTGACTTTTTAACTTCAAAACTCAACTTATTGTTGAAAATTCAACTATTTGGTTAAAAAATATATATTTTTTTTAAATTTCATTTTTTTGTTAAAAATGCATATTTTAAGGTCGAAAATTCAACGATTTACTCAAAAATTTAACTTTTTTTGGAAATTCTTCTATTTAGCTCGAAATTTCAAGTTTTTGGTAAAAATTAATTTTTGATCGTTTAAAAATTCAACTATTTTGTTGAAAATTAATCCTTTTGTTTTTAAAAGTCAGCTGCTTTCTAAAACATTCGATTTTTTGTCTTAAAAACTCAACTTATGAAAAATTAACTGTTTTTTGATTATTCTACTTTTTGAGTAGAAAATTCGTCCTTTTTTTATTGAAAATGCTTCTTTTTTGGTGGAAGTGTCATTCTTCTTGGTTGAAAATCAATTATTTTTTCTTATTTACTTTCTGTACTGAAAATTTGATTGTTTTGTAAAAAATTATACTATTTTGGTGAAAAATCGTTTTTAGGTTGAAAACTCAACTATTTGGTTAAAAATTAATTTTTTTGATGAAAATTTAACTATAAGGTCAAAAAAAATTTTTTTTTTTGAAAATTAACTTTTTTTTAAATAGAAAATCCCTTCTTTTCTATTTCAAATTCATCTTTTTGGTAGAAGTGTCATCCTTCTTGGATAAAAATTAACTTTTTTTTAAATTTATTTTCTCTGGATAAAAATTTAATTCTTTTGTAGAAAATTCGACTATTTTGGTTGAAATTTCAACTATTTTGTTGAAAAAACGCTTTTAGCTTGAAAATTCAACTATTCGGTTCAAAATTAATTTTTTGGTTGAAAATTATACAATTTGGTTAAAAATTTAATTATTTTTTTAAAATCCATCTAATTTGCTTTAAATCTCAATTATTTGGTTGAAAATTAATTTTTTTTTTATGACAATTCAACTATTTGATTAAAAATTCATCTTTCCTAGTTAAAAATAAACTTATTTGTTGAAAACTTTTTTTTCGAGTTTAAAAGTCAACTTCTTTCTAAAAAATTAGATTTTCTAGCTTAAAAACTTAACTCATTTATTAAAAATTTATTCCTTTTGGTGATCAATATTTTTTGGTTGAAAATTCAAATTCTTTTGTTAAAAATTCACCCCTAAAGTTTGGAAATCGAACTAATTGGTTAAAAATCAAGGTATTTTTTAGAAATTTTATTATTTCGTTAAATATTTAACTATTTTCATGAAAAATCGTTTTTTGGGAAGGTTGAAAATTAACTTTTTTGTATAAAAGTTTATATTCTCGTGTTGAAAATTCTACTATTCTATAGAAAATTCGCCTTCGTTGCTTAAAAATTCAATAGTATTGTAGAAACTCCAGCTATTTAGGTGAAATCTAACTTTTTTTTTAGAATCATATTTCCGAGTTGAAAGTTTATTTTTATTTTTTTAAATATTCATCTTTTTGGTTGAATGAATTTTTTTTAATTAAAATTAATTTTTTTTTTAGTTTAAATATCAACTATTACATTTTTATTGAAAGGTTATCTTTTTTGGTTGAAAATTTAACTTATTGGGTCAAGAGTTGAACTAATTTGTTAAAAAATCATTTTTTTTGGTTGAAGATTCAAAACTTTAATTAAGAATTCATCTCTTTGGTTGGAAATTGATTTTTCTAAACTGAAAATTCAACTAATCTATTTTTGTTTGAAAATTGATCTCAGTTTTTTGAAAGGTCATGTACTTTTGTTAAAAATTCAACTTTTAGCAGAAAATAAATCTTCTTGTTTGGAATTAAATATTTTTGGTTGAAAATTTATATTTTTTTATTAGTGATTATAATCAAGAGTTTGATTTTTAATTTTAGTCTGTGTGAATAAAAATGTGTAAATTAAAATAAAAAGTACACTGGAATAAATTCCCTGACATTAAAAAATATTTCCTGACATTCCCAGGGGTTTCGAAGAATTTCAAAATTCTCTGACAATTCCAGGTTTTCCAGGTGAGTCGACAACCCTACTTCCCCCTATTTTAAAAAATATTTGTTATTTAAATATACAACTGGAAGAAGTTTAAAATAATTTCCAAATTATAAAATCGATTACAATTCTAAACTTGTTCAATATTGTACAAAAACGAAACGTGTCCAGTGGCCACCCTGTATTTTGCAATTCAGGGAAATACTTTTGTTAAATAGAATGTATCATTCAATTCGTATGCTTCAAGTTTGAACATGGATCAATATTTAAATTTACAAAAACTTACCAACATACATTTGAGAATTAGAAACCGCAATAAATGAAATAATGAAAATAAATAATATGTCAAGTGAATATATTTTAATTTTCGCTTTAAAAATCATTTTAATGATGTAATCAAATAAATAAATTTATTAAATTTCTACTTTTCAGAACGCTTCTCCTCAGTATACTACTTCTGGTACCGCCACTTTTATTATTTGATCATGATTTGGTACCTTGCTCGTAATCTTATAATTCCACCACTTCTCTCTTTCAGAATCACAAGGTTGTTGATTACAAATATTTTTATGTTTTTCTTATGATCTTATCATACTTTTTCATACTTTTTAAAATTGGGAACTGGGCTTCCCAATGAAAATTTATTACGGTAGTACAAATATTTAAGTGATGAATTTTTAATGAAAATGATCATTCTTTAATTGGGAAGGTTGAATTTTAAACAAAATATATGAATTCAATACTAAATATTTGAATATTTCAACTAAAAAACAAAAATTTGTGACTAAATAGTTGAATTTTTAATTAAAAAGATCAGTTATCAACCAAAAATAGAATACTTAACTTTTCAGTTAAAAAAAATAATTTTACACCAAAAAGAAATGTCAACATAAGTGATGAATTTTTAACTAAAATGATGAATCTTAACTAGAACAGAAGGAATTTTAAACAAAAAAAAATATTTAACTTGAATATTTAAATTTTTAAACAAAGTTATTAGCTTTTAAGCAAGAAAATTAATTTTCTTTAAAAAAATACAATTTTTCAACAAAATACACGAATTTTCAACAAAATAGTTGAATCTTAAACTAAAAACGACAAATTTTCAACAGAATAGTTGAATTTTAAATTAAAAAAGATCCATTTTCAACCTAAAAATATAATAGTTAAATTTTCCCAAAAAAAAATTAATTTTCAGCTAAGGAAATGAATCTTTAAGTGGAATAGTTGAATTTTTCGCCAAAAAGATGAATTTTTAACCGAGAAGATTCGTTTCTACAAAAAAAAAAGATAAATAATCAACCATTGGAATAGTTAAATTTGTACTTAAAAAAATAATGTTTAACCAAAAAAAACTAATTCTCAAAAAAATTGTTTCATTTTCAATTAAAAAATTTAATTTTCAACCACAAAAAAAAAACAATTATTAACAAAATAATGAAAGTTTAAACTGGAATGGTATTTACATTTGAAAAATTAATTTTGAGCCAAATAAAAAACCAATTTTTAACAAAATAGCTCATTTTTCAACCAAATAAATTAATTTTTAATTAAAATAATGAATCTTCAACGAAAAAAATTAATTTTCAATAAAAATTTTAATTTTGACCCAAGTAATTAAATTTTCATTCCAAGAAAGATGAATCCCGCAAAAAAAATGTAGTAGCTGATTTTTCAAACAAAGGAGATTTTAATTTGAAATCAAAAAATTTAAATTCAATCAAAAAAGATGACTTTTCAACATGAGTTGAATTTAAAGCTAAGAAAGATTTTCAAGTTAAAAGAGAGGAAAAATTGCAAACAAAATTTTGAATATTTAAGCAAAATAATTAATTTTTAAACAAAAAAATTAATTTTCAACCAAGAACTTTTTTACCAAAAAGAACGAATTTTCAACAAAATAAATGAATTTTTAATCACATACTTGAATTTTCAACTGGAAATAATCAATTTTCAATAAAAAATAGGATAATTAAATTTTCAGTTAAAAAAATAATTTCAGTCAAACAAAAAAACTAATTTTGAAACAAATTGTTAAATACAGTAACATCAAGCTACTTTTACAATTGAAGAATCATTGTTATTCCATTTTATATTGCAAAATTTAAATTCAACCAAAAAATACGAATGTTCAACATAAGTTGAATTTTCAGCTAAGAAAGATTTGCGAATCAAGAAAGAGAAGAAATTCCAAAGAAAATTTTGAATTTTCAAGCAAAAAGATGAATTTTCAACCAAGAACTTTTCTACCAAAAAGAACGAATTTTCAACAAAATGAATGAATTTTCAATCTGATACTTAAATTTTCAACTAAAAAAGATCAATTTTTAGCCAAAAATAGAGTAATTAAATTTTCAGTTAAAAAAATAATTTCAATCAAAGAAAAAAACTAACTTTCGAAAAAATTGTTAAATACAGTAATATCAAGATACTTTTACAATTAAAGAATCATTTTAATTCCACTTTATACTGCAAAATGAAAATTAAGTGCGCTCTCGAAAAAATGACCTGTTTTAAAAAAATTCCTTTACAAGTCTTTTAAGCTCACAATTGAATTGTTTGAACTTAAAAACGAAAGTATAGAACGATTAAAAGATAAAAAGACACTTGTGGAAACAGTTGTTTATTCAACAGTAAAAATGGAAATACGCACATTATGAAAACATCAAAGACTAATAAAAATACATGTGTGTTCAAATTATCGAAAACATAATTGCGTTTTCTCTTAGAAGAGAAGATATAAAAACTTATTTTTCTAATTAAAAGAATAATTAAAGTCATCGGATTTTTGTGGTATAGAGGAGACCACCTTACAGTAGATAATCGTTCATTTGAAACAGTAATTTATATAAAACAATTAAATTTAATTAATAGTTAGATCACTATATGTGTTGATAAATTAAAATTAGAATTATTTATATGTTTCTATAATTATATTCTGTTACCGTGAAACTACATATTATTAAAAATAAGATTTAAAAACAATTTTGTTTTGTTCAGAAAGACTAATTAATAATAATTTTAAGAGAGGTAACGGAATTCGTGAAATCTTATTTTGCCGTGGTGAAAGATTTATGACTGTGTAAAATTGGTTTTGTAAATTAGGTTTCAATGTTACATATGTTTGGTACGAGTATTGTATATAATGTGTAATTCACGCAATTCTCATAAATACATCTGTTACATATTGAAGATAAGTTATGTAAACACAATTTATAATTTCAAATCGTTTTTAGTCATTGCTACTGCAAAAAATGTTAAAAAGAAATTATTTTTCAATGCTTTTAATAATTTTTTATTTTAATGATCATTGAAAAAATACAAAATTTTGTTACTAGATTCAAGCATTATGTGATGCTTTTTTATTGGAATTTTTTACCATGCAACCTTGGGTGGCCAAAAGAAATAAAACTTTGAAATTTGTTGATGGCACTCCTCCATTTTGCTTGGTGCCCCAAAAACTACCCCATGCAAGTGCAATACAATTTTGTGGAATATAGACCTTAACTATAACTTTCTTCTTTTTTTTTCGTAAATACTCGTACTTGCTTGCTAATTTTTTAAAACAAGTTTCAAAAGTTTAGCCTAAATCTTACTTTTTGAAAGTTACTTCTTATTATTTAAGCAATTTTTATTTGTTTAGACCAATTATTATCTTATGAGATGTTTAAATGTTTCATTTATTTTTACACAATTAATAATTATTCAAATTTAACTTTTGACAGGAAAATGCTAAAGAAACGTTTTTTTTGCTATTTTTGTCCGACCAGTTCCATTACTTTTTCCTTAATTCTAAGATTTCTTAACATTCTCACAGTTGTTGAAACAATTTTTATTTGTTTGAAAAAATTTTATAATATCGCGAATTAGTAGTATTTTCTGAATGCTATGGCCTAATTAGTAAATATGAACACGTATTTCTGCACAAATTCGTTTTTTCTAATTGTTCTTATTCAGATTTTCCAGGTCGAGAAATAAAATTTTTCCAGGTCGAATTTTTTACATCAAATAATAAAATAAACTTACGTTGTACATGTAAAAAATTGAGCCATTTGATTTTTTATAAGCCAGCAATCTCCAAAGAAAACAAAACCATAAATAAACAAATTTTTATTTTTTTGAGAACACTAGTCATTTTTGTGAAATCTTTTTGACCATTTAAAAATTTTTATAAAGTCTTTGAAATCCTTGAAACCTTTTAAGTCTTTGCTAAATTTTTGAAATTTTTCGAAATCTTTTGAAGTATTTTGAATCTTTGTGAAATTTTAAACTTTCTATGAAATCTTTGAGAAATTTTATGAAATCTTTGAAATTTTTCTGAAATCTTTCTTTCATCTTTGTATGTGGCCTTTTTTGTGTTCGTTTGAAATCATTTGAAATCTTCTAAAATTTGTTCAGACCTTTTAAAACCGTTCAAAATCTTTGAAATGTTTTGAAATCTTTTTTAAATCTTTTGTATTCGTTTAAAATTATTGAAATATTGAAAATCTCTATGAAATCTTTTGATATCTTCTAAAAAATTTTGGAATCAATTAAAATCTTATATATGTTTTAAAATCTTTGAAATCTGGTGTGCTGTACCCTTGTCGAAATATTTCTGGAATCTTTCGTCTTCATCAAAAAACAATTAAATATTAAAATCTTTGTGAAATCTTTTGAAACCTTCTAAAAAATTTTTTTATTTCGGTTGAAACCTTTGAAATGTTTTAAAATCTTTGAAGTCTGGTGTACCGTAATCTTTTTAAAATCTTTGAAATTCTTGTATTCGTTTGAAATCATTAAAATATTTAAAATCTTCTAAAAATTTTGAAATTGATTGAAATCTTTTCAATGTTTTAAAATCTTTGAAATATTTCTGTAATCTTTTGTTTTCATCTAAAATCATTCGAATATTGAAATCTTTGTGCAATCTCTTGAAGCCTTCTCCAAATTTTTGAAGTCGTTTAAAACCTTTGAAATGTTTTGAAATTTTTGAAATCTGGTGTACCATAGCCTTTTAAATTTTTTTAAAAACTCTTGTGTTCTTTTCAAATTTTTATGAAATCTTTATGAAACCTTTAAAATATTTGTGGAACCTTTCAAAAATCTTTTGTGTTAATTTGAAATCATTAGAATATCTGAAGTCTTTCTGAAATGTTTTGAAATCTAAAAAATTTGTAAATCGTTTCAAATCTTTGAAATTTTTGGAAATCATAGAAATCTGGTTTTTACCCTTTTAAAATATTTTTAAATTCATGAAATTGCTGAAAGTTTTGAAACCTTTGTGAAATGTTCGCATTTTTGGTAAAATCTTTGAAATCCTCGAAGCCTTTGAAATCTTTGAATGCTTTGTGAAATTTTTTAAAATCCTTTTAAAATCTTTGAAATCTTTTTGAAGTCTTTCTTTTATCTTTGCAAAATCTTTTGCGTTCGTTTGAAATCAATGAAATCTTTCCAAATCATTACAAATTTGTTGGAACCTTTTAAAATCGTTTAAAATCTTTAAAAACTTTTGAAATATTTGAAATCTGGTGTGTCATACCCTTGATGAAATCTTTGAAATTCTTGAAATATTTTTAAATCCTTATGAATCATGCAAAATCTTTTTAGAATTTCCTAAACAATTTTGAAATCGTTCAAAATCTTTGAAATAATTTGAAACATTTGAAATCTAGTTTACACCCTCATTAAAATGTTTAAAATTCTTGAAATTTGTTGAAAGTTTTAAAATCTTTGCGAAATGTTCGAAATTTTTGTAAAATCTTTGAAATCTGGTGTACACGCCTTTTTCAAATATTTGAAACGCTTGAAACCTTTGAGAAATATTTTGAAGTTTTATAAATTCTTGTGAAATCTTTGAAATCCTTAAATCTTTGAAATCTTTGTGAACTTTTTTGAAATCTTTTGAAACCTTTTTTTAATCGTTGCGAAATCTTTCGTGTTCGTTTGAAATCATTGAAATCTTTTTAAATCATCTAAAATTTGTTGGAACCTTTTGAAATCGTTTAAAATCTTTAAAATGTTTTTAAATCTAAGAAATTTCGAAATCGTTTAAATCTTCGAAATGTTTTGAAATATTTGAAATCTAGTTTATACCCTTTTTAACATATTTGAAATTCTTGAAATCAGTTGACAATTTTAAAATCTTTGTAAAATGTTCAAGATTTTGGTGAAATCTTTGAAATCTGGTGCACAGGCCTTTTTAAAATCTTTAAAATGCTTCAAATCTTTGATAAATATTTTGAAATCTTAAAATTTTTTTGTAAAATCTTTGAAATCTTTTAATGCTTTGTAAAATTTTTTTGAATCCTTTTGAAATCTTTTTCAAATCTTTCTTTAATTTCTGAAAAATATTTGTGTTCGTTTGAAAGAATGAAAATCTTTCTAAATAATTTTAAATTTGTTGGAACCTTTTGAAATCGTTTAATATCTTTGAAATGTTTTGAAATCTTTAAAATATGGTGTGTCGTACCCTTGATAAAATCTTTGATATTCTTGAAATATTTTGAAATTCTTATGAATCTTTGTGAAATCTTTTTAAAATTTTCTAAACAATTTTTAAATCTTTTAAAATCTTTGAAATGTTTTGAAATATTTGAAATCTAGTTTATACCCTTTTGAAAGTCTTTAAAATTCTTGAAATTTGTTAGAAGTTTTAAAATCTTTGTGAAATGTTCAAAATTTTTGTAAAATCTTTGAAATCTTGTGTACACGCCTTTTTTAAATATTTGAAACGCTTGAAATCTATAAGAAATATTTTGATTTTTTTTAATTCTTGTAAAATCCTTAAAATCCTTGAAATCCTTGAAATCTTTGAAATCTTTGTGAACTTTTTTGAAATCTTTTGAAATCCTTTTTCAATATTTTTTCAATCTTTGCAAAATCATTTGTATTGGTTTTAAATCATTGAAATCTTTTCATCATTGAAATCTTTTCATCAATCATATGAAATTTAAGGGAACCTTTTGATCGTTTAAAATCTTTAAAATGTTTCAGAATCTGAAAAATTTGGAAATCGTTTTAAATCTTCGAAATGTGTTGAAAGCTTTAAAATCTGGTTTATATTGTTTTGAAAGCAAAAAAAATTGAATTTAAGGTTCTCGTGTAGAATTCAAGGAGATTTCCAGGTTGTCAAGGTCGCTGGACACCCTGTTATTTATTTAAGAATTATATTTTAAAGTAATTGTAACAAAGAATATGATTAAAAATAGGTGTTCACACTTACTAATTAGGCCGGTAGCATTTAGAAAATGCTATTAATTTATCATATTATCAGATAATAAATTCTTCACACAAATTAAAATTCTTTAAACAATCAGAAGTAACTTTGTCTCTCAAACTCCCTATTTTCAATATTTGGTCTCAAAGTCCCCCATTTTTAAGGTTTAGTCTCTTAAAACCCCTACTTTCAATATTTGGTCTCTAAAGTCCCTTATTTTCAAGATTTGTTCCCTGAAGTCCCTCATTTTTAAAATTTTGGTTTTCAAAGTCCCCTTTTTTCAAGATTTCTTTCCTAAAGTCCCCTATTTTCACAATTTGATCCTTATAGTACCATATTTGTTAAGATTTGTTTCCTAAAATCTCCTATTTTCTAGACTTGTTTCCTAAATAGCCGTATTTTAAATATTTGGTCTCTGAAATCTCCTAGTTTCAAGATTTATTTCCAAAAGCCCCTTATTTTCAAAATTTGTTTCGCAAAGTTCCTTATTTCTAATATTTTGTCTCTAAAATCCCCTATTTTCAATTTTTGGTCTAACAAACCCCCCTTTTTTCAATATTTGATTTCTAAAGTCCTCTATTTTAAGATTTGGTCTCTTTAAACCCCTAGTTTCAAGATTTGTTCTCTGAAGTCCCCTATTATCAACATTTTATCTCTCCCCCCCCCCCATTTCCAATATTTGGTATTAAAGTCCTTTATTATCAATAGTTGGTCCCTTAAACCCACCTAGTTTAGGATTTATTTCTAAAAGTCCCTTATTTACAAAGTTTTCAAGATTTGTTTCCTAAAGACCCCTATTTTCAATATTTGGTCTCTGAAGTCCCATATTTTTCAGAATTGATCTCTTAAAACCCCTACTTTCAATATTTGGTCTCTAAAGTTCTCTATTTTCCAATTTTTTCCTGAAGTACCCTATTTTAAAAATTTGTTCCCTATAGAATCCTATTTTTTAATATTTATTTCCTAAAATCTCATATTTTTTAGATTTGTTGACTAAAGACTCTTGCTTTTAATATTTGGTCTCTAAAATCCCCTATTTTTAATATTTGTTCCCAGAAGTCCCTTATTTGTAAGATTTGGCCTCTAAAGTCCCCTATTTTAAAATTTTTCAAGATTTGTTTCCTAAAAACGCCTATTTTCAATATATGGTCTCTCAAGTCCCCTATTTTTAGAACTGATCTCTTAAAACCCCTACTTTCAAAATTTGGTCTCCTAAACGCCCCCTATTTTCAATATTTGGTCTCTAAAGTCCTCTTTTTAAATTTTTGTCCCCTAAAGTCCCCTATTTTTAAAATTTGTTCTCTATAGAATCCTATTTTTTAATATTTATTTCCTAAAATCTCATATTTTTTAGGTTTGTTTCCTAAAGACCCCTGTTTTTGATATTTGGTCTCTAAAATCCCCTATTTTCAAGATTTGTCCTTAAAGTCCCCTATTTTCAAAGTTTGGCCTCTAAAGTCCCTATTTTCAAGATTTGTTTCCCAAAGTCCCTTATTTTTGATTTTTGGTCTCTAATGTCCCATATTTTTTAAATTTAATCCCTATAAAACCCTATTTTTGAAGACTTGTCCCCTAAAATCCCATTTTTCAAGATTTGTTTCAAAAATCTTCCATTTTCAATATTTGTTTCCTGAAGCTCATTTTTTGTACGATTTTTTTTCTAAAGTTCCTTATATGCAATCTTTGGTCTCGAAAACCCCGTATTTTCATAAATTTTTTCTAAAAACCCCTATTTTCAATTTTTGAACTCTCTTTTTAACTTCGATGAAATAGACAATAAGATTCATAAAATACTCTTAATTCGCGATATTCTATAGAAGTAACCACGTTCAAATAAACAAAAATTGTTTGATCAATTAAAAATTAATTTAAAAATATTTTAAATATTGTCATTTCTTCAGAAAAAATAATAATTAAAAGCATTATTCTCCAAAATTCTTATTGCACTTGCATGGGTAATTTTTGGGGTACCATGAATGGGGCTCAGGGGTATTGAAATAAAAAACAATTGTTCGATTCATATTGGAAGAGTTTTCATGAGATCATGAAAGTATTGCCTATACTTTATCATGCATTTTCACGTTTTAGACGAAATTCACAAAAACATTTTTTTCCATTTTATTCTTGATTTTATTTTGGATCCTGACAAAATGGGGGCGTGCCGCACAAAAATTCGATTTTTTTTTTTTGACCACCCTAATTTCACTCCCTAAGTAACAATTACTTCTTACTTGTATTGTTTCTCTAATAATAATTTAATTTAATTTTGTGTCATCTAACTTCAGCTCTGTCCCCAAATAACACGTTCCAACCAAGGAAGATAATTGTAAACTTTTGTGTAGACTCCAGGTATTGTACTTCCACACAATTTTCCAAGGCTTGTTACTCCAACGACGTTGTACATACAATAATGTTCATTATTGTAAATTGAGAGGGGCCCACCGCTATCTCCCTAAAAATAATATGAAAATCTAATAAATCCTTAAAAAATCTGTAATAATTACGAAAATTCTGTTTTTTATAATCCAGAAATATCTGGGAAGTTCGAAATGACTTTTTGATATTCCCAAGAATTTAATGTCACGTGCCAAGTTGTGCGAGACTTGTACTGTTTTGTCCTGGCAACATTTTATTTGAAGAAAATGTCAAAAAATTTTGACAAATCAAGAGTTAAGTTTAATTAATGCATATTAGAAAAATATATTGAAAAATCCAAAATACAGAGTCTTTCAAATTTTAAAAATCCAAGCATTAGGTTTTGTGTTTTGAGATCTAGACAGTGTCCTTCAAATTTGTAGTAAATTGCAAGTATGGTAAAAAGAATTTTTGTGTAAATTTCCGGCCAAATTTTAGATTTTCCAGAAATATTTGCAGCACGAAATATCCTAAGTCAAATACAATTTAGCAGAACTCTTTTTTAAATTTCACAAAATGCAGGACTCACAGACCAACCTCTATATCCCTTATTGTCTCCTTTGTTCAATTTTGTTTCCTGAAGTCCCTAATTTTCAAGATTTGGTCATTAAAATCTCATATATTCATTATTTGTTTTCCAAGGTCCCTTATTTTCAATATTTGATCTCTAAAGTCTCCTGTTCCCGAAACTTGGTCCCAATGGTACCCTATT
>JAUELO010000087.1:2767953-2778176 GCA_032357855.1 Amphibolips quercusostensackenii | reverse complement strand
TTAGAGACATTGAATTTCGTATCTAAATGTTTGTAAAGAAATACCTGAAAAGGAGAGAGTATAAAAAGCCTTAATTAATTAAAAACCTTACTTAATAAACAATTTTAAATTGAAAATGTTCGCAGTGGAATCATTTCAAATTCAAAGATTGAAAATTCAAGGAAAATTTAATTTTAAATTCGTTATAAATGTAAATATTGAAGTTGTTTGAAGAGCAAAACTAGAGTGTCCAAAAAACTTCAATTTCAAAATCCCCGGGCTTTTTCCTCATTTTTTCATGACCAATGTTTTATTATCCCTGATCATTAATATTCAAACTCCAACATTCTAATTTCAGACTAAAATGTCAAAATTTCACGTTTATTTATTTATTCTAACTAAAAAAGAACACTTTTCTACCATAAAGATGAATTTTCAACCCAAAAGGACGGTTTTTTAAACAAAGCAGTTAAATTTTGTACCAAAGAAGATTAATTTTCTGTCAAAATACATCAATTTTCAACGAAAGAGTTCACTTTTTAAGCTGAAAAGACAATGTTTTTTAGAAAACAGTTGACTTTCAAACATGAAGAAAATGAATTTTCAACATAGAAAGATAGATTTTTAAACAAATACTTGAATTTTCAAAAAAAGAAAAATATTAATTTTACACCAAACAGTTGCATTTTTAACTTAATAGTCGAATATTCAAGCCAGAGACGAATTTTTTAAAAGACAGTTGAATTCTCCACCAAGAACTTTTCTACCAAAAAAGATGAATTTTCAATACAAAGAGACAAATTTTAAACAAAGCAGTTGAATTTTCGAACAAAAAAAGATGATTTTTTAACAGAATAGTTGAATTTTGAACAAAAAGCAAACAATTTTCAACAAATAACGGAATAGTTCGATTTTTAGTTAAAAATTTATTTTCAGCCAAGAAAAAAAAGAATTTTTGGGAAAATAGTTAAACTTTTAACCAAGTAGATTTAATCAATAAATTGCATTTTTAACAAAGTAGTCCGTAATTGAATTTTTAATCAAGAACTTAAATTTTCCACTAAAAAAGACGAATTTACAACAAAATACTTAAATTTTTAACAAAAAACAGAATAGTTAACTTTTCATTAAACAATTTAATTTTCAACAAAGAAAAAAACTTTCAACAAAATCGTTAAATCTTCAACCAATAAAAGAAATGTTTAACATAGCAGTTCAAGTTTCAAATGAAAACAATTATTTTAGACAACAATTTCAAATTTATTTATTTATTCCAACCCCAAAAGAACACTTTTGTATCATAAAAGATCAATTTTCAATGTAAGAGGACGAATTCTCAACAAGACAGCTGAAATATTAAGCAAAAAAATGACTTTTTAACAAAATAGTTAAGTTTTCAACCAAATAGTTAAATTTTCAACAAAATAATTCAATTTTCAACAAAATATTAGAACTTTCAACTTACAAAGATGAATATTCAACCAAACGGTCGAATTTTCAAACCATGTACCAAAAAGCAAACCAAATTTACAACCAAAAAATTTAACTTTAAAGTAAAAAGATGAATTTTTGAAAAATACTTGAATATTCAACCAAATAATTAAATGTTCAACAAAGTGTTTTAATTTATTATTAAATAGTTGAATTTTCTACCTGAAAAGATGTATTTTACTGCAAATAGTTGAATGTTAAACTTCAACCTAAAACCGTTTTTTTAACCAAATAATTGAATTTTCAAACAAAAAATTATTTTCAACCACACAGTTGCATTTAGAGCCAAATAGTTGAACTTTCAAGCAAAAAAAAACGAGTTTTCAGCAAAGTAGTTGAACTTTTAACCAAATAGTTGAATTTTCAACCTACAAATATGAATTTTTAACGAAAAATGTAATAGTAAATGTTTCAATCAATAAAATAAAACGCATTTTCAACAAAATACTTTAATTTTCAACGTGAGAGTTGAATTTTCGTACAATTGATTAAGTAATCAACAAAATTGTTGTATTTTCTACCAAATAGTTGAATTTTTAACCTAAAAAGATGAATTCTTAACAAAAAATGTAACAGTTGATATTTAATCCAAAACAGATTAAACTTCTAACGAAAAGGATGATTTTTAAAACTAAAAAGACGAATTTTCAACCAAGAAAATTAATTTTCAAACAAAAAAGATGAGTTTTTAACAAAATACATTAATTTTCAAACAAATGGTTGAATTTTCAACTAAAAAGAATGAATTTTTAACCAAAAATTAATAGGTTAATTTTCAGTAAAAAAATTAATTTACAAAAAACAAAAAAAAAATGAATTCTCAGCAAAATATTTTAATTTTTCTTTACTTTTATATTTTAATTTCAATTAAAAAATTTGTTTGAACAAAGTGAATCAACCAGAGTTCAACGTTTATCCAAGCAGTTTAACTCTTAATTATAAAAAATTCAGAGATAAATTTTTATACTAAAAATACGAATTTTCAAAGAAAAAGTTGAATTTCCATCGGAAAAGGATCAATTCTTTACCAAAATTAATAATTTAATTTACACTAAAAAATTTAAATAATAACAAAAAAACGAACTTTCAGCAAAATAGTCAAATTTTTCCAACCAGAGATAAACCTTCAACAAAAATTTTTTTAACAAATTACATGAACCAGAGTTCAACGTTCACCCAAGTAGTTTAACTTTAAATTAAAAAGAAATTTCAACAAAGTAGGAAAATGGTTAAACTTTCAGTCAAAGAGATGATCTAAATATAATACAATTGCGCCTAAATTTAGTGTGTTTTATTTTTTGAAGTATTCGGAACTTACTTTGGAAATAATGAGTTGCCACCATATAACGAAATAAAATAATATAAATAAATAAAATATTTCCAATATTTATATCAGACCATTTAGATGTTTTTGCCAGCCAAACAGAACGTTTGGGAGCCCTTAAATTTGAGTAAAAACTGATGGTAACACTGGGTAAAACGGAGCCCCATTTGGGCATCAACATCATCCGTTCGTTTCGTTTTTGTTTATTGTTTTAAAAAGGTATCAAAATAATCTGAAATTTGTGGATGATATAGAAATTCCTTCGGTAAGTTTTGACCTTTTGAATTTAATACAAGTTTTCTAATATTTGTTTGCATACTATTGTTATTCTTCTTATTCTTATTTGGGAAAAATTTGAGGTTAGGATTTGGTATGTAACCAATCCGGGTTTTCCCAACTTTATAAATTATTTATATAGATGCTATTTTATACCTTTAATACGAATTCCAGGTTTTCGTAAAAACGTTGTTTAGTTCGGAGCCATTTAAAAAATAAATTACGTTTTTTATGACAGTTGTTGATCCCCCCTCCCTCACCCCGTTACGTAACGCGTATGTAACCTAAACTGCTTTAACGTTGGCGCAAGCGCAACGCTCAAAGCGACCCCACCCGGCCTTCCAATTAGCCTTACGTATTTTTAATTTATGATGACAAAAAAAACTGATAAAACAGAAAGAAGTTGTTAATTATGCCGTTTCAGAAACGTAAACTTTTTGCAACTTTCTGTCGAAAGTTTCGACGAAAATATGAAAATTTACAGAGTAATAAAACGTTTGCGTAACATAAATATAACCTAGACATAACCTAACTTGTACACACAAATGGCGCCGAATTTGAAATTGTGATCCGAATTCAAAATGATAATAAAATTCAGGGTATAAGTTTAATGTAATTTAAAGCATTTTTACCCGAATTTGAGTGTGAATTAAGTAAGGTGAAATTAACTGGAATAGAGAAAATTTAAATGGATTGAAATAAATTCAAGCAAAGTGAATTTAAAGTGAACTGAACAAAGTTCAATACATAGATTTTCAACCAAATAGAAGAATTTTCAAATAAAAAGATAAATTTCTAATCAAAAATATAACAGTTAAATTTTTAATAAAAAAAATTGCTTTTCAAAAAAATTAATTTCTAACAAAACAGCTACATTTTCAACAAAAAACATGGATTTTAAACTAAAAAAGATAACTTTTTCTACAAAAATGTAATACGCACATTTTCTTTGAAAATGAAAAAATAATTTTCAGTCAAATAGTTAAATTTTCATCCAAAGAAATAATTTTTAACAAAAATGATGGATCATCAAGAAAATCTTTGAACTTTTAACTAAATAGTTACATTTTAAACCAAAAAGATTGATTTTAAAGTACAAAATTAATTTTCTACTATAAAAAAAGAATTTTCATCAAAATACATGAATTTTGATTAAAAAATAATATTTTCAACCCAAAATCGAATATTTAAATTTACAGTATAAAAAATTAGTCTACAACCCAAAAAAACGAGCTTTTAACAAAATATTGAAACTTTCATCCAGAGAACTAAATTTTAAACAAACAGTTGAATTTTTAACCAACAAGATTATTTTCTACCAAAAAAGACAAATTTCCAAAAAAATACATGAATTTTCCACCAAATTGTATTATCATATAGAAAGATAAATTTTTAATCGAAAATGGAATAGTTGAATTTTCAAGTGAATAAATTGATCTTCAACCAGAAAATAATTATTTTTAACAAAACTGTTACACTTTCAACCAAAGAAGTTAATTTTCAACCAAAAATATAAATTTTCAACCAAGAAGATTAGCTTTTTCACCAAAAAGACTTTTTTTGAAATAAGATAATTGAATATTCGACCAATAATTTGAATTTTTAACTAAAAAAGATCAGTTTTCCACAAAAAATAAAATAGTTAAATCGTCAGTAAAAAATTAATTTTTAACCAAATAGTTAAATTTTCAACCAAAGGAATTCATTTTTAACCAAAAAGATTTTTGGTTAAAAAAATTATTCTACAACCAAAAAAGATGAAATTCAACAAAATAGTGAAACTTTTAACCAAAGAAATTAATTTTCAACTAAAATGATGAACTTCCAGCCAAAAAAATTAATTTTTAAACAAAAAATTGCATTTTTAACCAAAAAGATTAATTTTCAAACCAAAGAGACGAATTGACAAAAAAATATATACATTTTCAGCTAAAAATGATCAATTTTCTGTCAAAAATGGAAAAGGTAAGTTTTCAGTTAAAACATAAATTTACAAATAAAGAGACTAATTTTCAACAAAATAGTTAAATTTTCAACTAAGGAAATGAAGTATTAATTAAAATTATGAATTTTGCTATCAAGAACCAATAGGATGAATTTGGACCAAAATGATAGATCATCAACTAAATATTTAAACTTTTAAACAGATAGTTGAATTTTTAATCAAAAGGACGAATTTCAACCAAGAGGATTCATTTTCTACTAAAAAAGAAGAATATTCAACAAAATAAATGAATTTTAACTAAATTTTAACCAAAATGATAGATCATCAACTAAATATTAAAAGTTTTAAACAGATAGTTGAATTTTTAATCAAAAGGACGAATTTGAACCAAGAGGATTCATTTTCTACTAAAAAAGAAGAATAATCAACAAAATGAATGAATTCTCAATTAAAAAATGTAAATTTAAAAGACGAACTTTCTATCCAAAAAGATAAATGTTCAACAAAGAAGTTTAATTTTTTAACAAAAAAGGTCTTTTAAGAAAATAGTCCAGTTTTTAACGGAATAATTAAATTTTCGACCTAATAGTTGAATATTCACCAAAAGAGGTTTATTTCTGAACCCAAAATATCATAGTAGACTTTTCAAATAAAAAGGAATTACCTTCAACCAAAAAGATGACTTTTTATGAAAATGGTTCAATTTTCAACAAAATAATTAAATTTTTAACCAAATAGTAGAAATTATAACGTAAAACCATAAAAGATGACTTTTCTATAAAAAATTATACTTCAATATTTCAATAATAGTTATACTTTTTAAATAAAAAGGATCAGCTTACAACAAAATAGAAGAATTTTTAACCAAAAGAGATGAATTCTGATACCAAAAATATGATAGTAGACTTTTCAATTAAAAATAATTAACACTCAACTATAAAAGATGAATTTTAAACCGAAAAAGATGGCTTTTCTGTCAAAATATGAATTTTCTATCCAAAAGGACGAATTTTGAATACAAAAAGACGAATTCTCAAAAAAACAGCTGAATTTGCGACCAAAAAAGTTGACTTTTTAACATAATAGTTTAATTTTCCACAAAGCGAGACGATGTTTATTGAAAACGTGAAAACAAATCTGAAAAATTCCCGGTTTTCAAAAAAATTCCAGGATAATTCCCGATTCGCTCGGTTAGTGACCACCTTGAGCTTAAAATTAGGCAGTTTTGGACTTTTTCTAAATTTAAATATGTAGTTGAATTTCTAATTCTTCAAAGTCAAATATTTTTAAAAACGTTTTAAGTTTAGACTGCTTAAACCTATTTCAATTAAGAGGCCTTTGAATTAAAATGCTTAATTTTTTAAACTTTTATTTTTCAATTACCAAATCTGGAAAAATTCATGCTCCTGGCAAATTTGATGACTTAATGATAATCCAATTATTTTTCCATTGTGGCTGCTTAGAATTCGGAAAACAAATGAAAACAATGATCGCGAAAGAATAGAGTTGAAAGGCCAAAAGTCAACGTAACCGTAATTCTTTCAGGCATTTTCAAATTAGAATAATCCGGTATTAATGGTTGGTTAAGTAATTGGGAATAATAATTCTAGAACAAAGCGAGAAAATGTACACACGGATTTTTATATTGAACATTTGTCAAATAAAAACACAAAACTTGCCTCATTTTAGTTTGTAAATGTAGCTGTCAAAAATGTAAACTATATGCGATACATGCAATCAAACATGGCTTGAAAAATTTCTTAACAATGAAAAATTCTACAAAAAAAAAAAGATAATCGACGCATCTCATTAGATTCAATAAATTATCTGATTTTACTCAAAAGCAATAATCATTTGGCGGGTATATCTAAAAACAATAAAACTTTTACTTCCGAATTTTTTAAAGAGTTCAAACACCATGGCATCTCAAGAGGATTATGATGCACTACGTCTTGCATTTATCAATGACGAAGAAATGGTTCCATCACTACTCTGCAAGATAAGTGAAGAAACAAAGAAATCTCTGCTTCAAATGGCTCTACAAAAAGGTCATCTTCTGGTGCTAAAAATTCTTCTGGATCATGGTGCGGATATTCATGAAGAACTGGAGGGTAAAACTGCACTAGAGATCGCGATTGAAAATAGGTATATGGACATAATAGAGTATCTTCTAAAATACGGTGTTGATGTTAATGAGGCACACTCTATCTATGCTAACGAAGGTCTAGGTGATAAACGTATTGTTAAAAGAACTCCTATCAACTTTGCCATTGAGAAGGGGATTCCAGAAATTGTAGAGTATCTTGTAAAACACGGTGCTGATGTTAATCAGGTACACTGTACCAACTATAATGATTGCCCATTTGAGGACAGAAGTACGAAGATTGCAAGGTATCTTATAAATCTAAAACACGGTGCTAATGTTAATGAGGTAGGTGCCTGTGGATGTTCTAAAACTTCTCTAGAATTTGCCATTGAGAAGGGAAATCCAGAGATAGCAGAGTATCTTTTGAACCAGGGCGCTAACATGAATATTAAGACCTCTATTTCTCTAGAACTAGACCACCATGACTATCAGAATGAAAATTATACATTACTTCACAGGGCCGTAGAGATTGGTAACATTGAGATAGTAAAATTACTTTTAAAAACAGGGGCCGATGTAAATGCGAAATCGCAAAAAACCCTTCCTCCTGATTATACTGGGTTTAAACATTTACAGTGGCATGAGTATCCTTGCTATCAGTTATTCGCAGCGAAAGGTGTTGGTACTTGTATCTTGGGTCGAACTTTAACTGTACTAGAGGTTGCTCTTTTTAAGGAAAACGAGGAAATGATCGACTTGCTTTTAGACCATGGAGCCGCTATCGATATTGAAAGCGATCAGGTTTTTTCACTGCATACTGCAATTTTAAGAAATGTTAAATTGTCCATTATACAAAAGCTAGTTAAACACGGTGCTGATGTAAATTCTTTAAGTCCCGCAAAAAAATGCACTCCTCTCTTTCATGCTCTTTCTAATTCTTATGACTATCTAGATGTAGCTCTCTACTTATTAAAGAAAGGTGCAAGTATTATTGTAAACGAAATTGATACACTTCTTCATGAAATTGTCATGTATAATAACGAGAAGTACTGTGAATTCCTTCTAAATTATGGCGCCAACGTTAACTCAAGAAATCGAAAAGGCGAAACGGCACTGCATATCGCAGTTTCGTCTCGAAATCGTCATTATAAAAAATCCAAAGTTCTTCTGGAGTATGGGGCAGATATTAATGCGCAAAATAAAGATGGTAATACGCCGCTTCATTTGGCTATTTACAAGAAAAGCTATAATACTGTTCTCGTATTATTACAAAATGAGGCAGATGTTTCTATTTTAAATAATGATGGAGATTCGCCCTTATCTGTTGCAAATCGCTGCAGAGCTTTTAGTAACATACAATCACTTATGCGTAATCGTAACTGGGATTACTCTTTATATTTCAAAAGAAATGTTCCAGGCGATGAGTTATGCGGATTTTTCATAATTCTCTTGATGATTCTAAGAGAAGCTTCAGGACAATATGTAGCCGAACGAGACTTATTGTTTATTAGGAATGAGCCTATGAGTTTTTTTTATAACCAATTTCAAGGGGAACTGGAAGCAACGAAATTGAAAAAGGTTACAGCAAATGTTTCTTACTATGATATTTTGATGAAAAGTGCTAGTTTTATAGAAACGCACGTGAATAAAAACGATATAGAAAATATCAAATATTTCGATATGCAATTTGAATTTCCATTTTTCTCTCATATATTAGCATTGCGAGTGAAAAATATTCAAGACAGAAAAATATTAATCGAGACTAGCGAAACATTTTACAAACGCCTCTTTCGATTAGAGTATAAGGTGCCTACTGTCATCAGTGTGAAAATTTCTAGTTATTTAAGTTCGGTAGATTTGATAACTCTGTGGAGCGCTTTCCAAACCCCCGGGAAATCTATATCAACAATTTTAAGTCGACCTAGTGACCAACAGGAACTATTTTGCTGTCGAATTGAAAAACGCTACGTGCTAAGCGAAAGATATGCTTGAATCAGTGAAACATTTGTTTGATGCATTGAACGTCTTCTTTCTCCAAAACTTTTTATTTAAATATGAATAGTTGACTTTATAAGTTTTTCGAAGAACATTTTTGTTACAGTTGGGTTACTGTTATTATTTCAGTAAACATTCAATGTAATAAACATTATGAAGTTTAGACTTACAGGATAAAGACTGGCATTCATAATACTGAATAGCACTAAAGTCATGATATTAAATCACACTATATACCAACTATACAATCAACCGACTAAAAACAATAAAATCATGCGATCATATATTCTACCTAGTTAACAAATTTTAAATTTTCCTATGTCAAAAGTTAAAAGCTATTGCCTATAAATCTGATGAAAAATGTTTATTAAAGAGTAGTATTTTTTATATTTGTACTTATACAAATTCTTACATAATTTACAATTTAACTTTTATTTCATATTCATAAAATTTAGAAAAGGCACTTTAACATTACTTCCTTGTGTCTTAAGAAGTGAGTTTAAACTCAGTTTAGGGTGATTTTATTAAAAAAATTAAATTCTAAGCCGTCGGATTGTTCACACGATAATTTGGCATGACCGCTTTGAATCTTTTATGATTCTTTTTAACAATTCAGAGATTTATTAATTTTTTAACGCTTTCGGGGTACTTCAACAATCATGCCCTACCTCTACATTTGTTTAAATCTCAAAAAATTAGGCAAATTTTTATTTCGCCAAGTGAGACAAAATTAAATGAGAATTTCAAAAATAAAAAATAAAATTTTTTGGACCACCCTAATACATATACTATATTATGATTTAAAAAGCATGCTATTATTTCTTGTTTTATTTAATTTAAATAAAACATTATTAAAAATAAATATTATATCATACCATTAATTAATAGTTAATTTAACAGTTTCTAGAGGTATTATGAATAAGAAATATGCGTGATAAAAGACTGATTGTATATGAAATAAAAATGTCAAAATAATTAAATAAAATATTTCGAAACCTAATTGATTTTAATCTGCCAACGCCAATTTAGACGTCGTAACTGAGAAGGCTCTGATTGGGGGTCGTTCAAAAAATTCTCAACGCTTTTTTTCTGGCATGTTTGACCCCCCCCCCCCCCACACGTAACGC
>JAUELO010000087.1:2696494-2706535 GCA_032357855.1 Amphibolips quercusostensackenii | reverse complement strand
ACGGATTTACTGTGGTTTCTCTTTTCAAGTCGACGAACCAAGCGCATGTAAAAGCACTAGAATAGAAACGTGGCACATACCTCACTCACAAATTTTTCGTTATATTCAAAATACGTCTTCCGTCATATTTTTGATGATTTTCGGGTCGCAAAAACAAACTTGTAAGAGAAAAATAGAGTTTCCGGAACTGTCACTTCACATATCGCTAGGTTCCGCCGTTATGTACACCGTGCTATTCCTCGCTGAAAACATTCGGCATATCTCCATCTCTTTCTAACCACGTCGACCGCGCATGCGTCTTTACATTATTTCTAGCATATAATGTCGGACCTGATAGTATAATAGGAGTGTTTCACTGCACGGTGCAACATTATATATGCAGATAGACCCACGTCGCTTGAAAGGAAAGAGTTTACGCTTAATTCGTGAGCAGCAAAACAGGTTCATTTTATGCGGCTACTATAAAAACAATATTATGGGTTTATTAGGAAATTAAAATTTATCTATTTTTATTTCTTCTTGCAGAGTTTAGTTCACAGATGGAAGATGATTCCAATAACAATCTATATCACCATGTACAAAATTTCTATCCACATCATAATAACCTACAGTTGGCTCCTGCTGCCGAACACGCTATTCTACTTCAGCAATATAATCCAGATACCAATCATGACCAACATTCCAATTATAACCCATTAACCCATTATCAACCACATTTTCCTTCCACTGGACAGTCTTCTTTCAGCGCACATCCTTCTGGAGACACTTATACTGTCGTACATCCTACTTACAATGTACCGGGTCCTGCTTTCGTACTTCCTACTTTTGACGCATCTCATCCACGTGTCCAACATCATTCTTCTGACCAAAAGGCTTCTTCTATCCAACCTCTTCCTATCCTGGAACATAATAGCCGAATTTTCCATACGGGACCTTACCCTTCTAACATAGAGGAGTATCACGTTGGCGATCAATGGACCGGGTTAGGATATACTACGAGGTTCTTTCCTCCTGGATTTTACCGACTGTCACGAAATGGGAAAGATATGGACAAAGTGTCAACAGAAGAAGAACAGACGGTATTATTATCAGTTCCCGATTTATACATCCTTGGAACATTAAATTTTAGAAATGAAAGATTACAAACAAGTTAGAAAACCCCTGAATGGTAACTGGGCTGAAGTGATGTTTTTCTTTGAAACAACACATTTCCCTGAACATCGATTATTTAAAATAATTACAACAAATAGAATACGTCCAGAAAGCCTAAAGGAAAAGCCTAAAAGGGGAAGGCCAAAAAAAACCATTACGTTTTTCAAGTAATGAATCAACAGAATAATTTCCATCCTGGGAAAACTATTTGAAACCACCTTTTATGTGCATGTAATCATATAATTATATTTTGATCTGGCGAACTGTATTCCTCGATTCTTGTATGTAATATCTTCACACGAGAAGTGATAAATGAATGTAGTAAAGAAATCAATAAAAAACTGTCTACAGTAGCATACTTTCTATTTATTTTTACCTCTTATATTAAGATGCGTGCGATAATGTTCACATCAATTTTTTGGTAACTAAGACAACAGTGGACAGTTGTAAATTGAAGAATTATTTTTTTAAACGGTTCTTTTCACTGAATTCGCTTGAATAAACTTTTATAATCAAAAAGTTAAAAATTCAATATTTTTACATTAAACTTAAGCACGAATATTTTCTTATCATACTATGAACATAGTTTCAGATAGAAGTCTTTTTCTAGCGTTATCTCTGCCGACGCACAGTGGTCCAGTAATGGATTTTCGCGGACAAGTTAAGCTAGAGGTCGTAATTCTTGGTCGATTTCAAAGTTTTTATTTTTAAATACTCTAGATAAAATTTCGCATCAATCTCTCTAGGCTAAATTTCAATTTTATTTTGTTTTAAATGTAATGATATTAAATAATTCTAAATAAATCAGATTTTCCTGAAAAATTTTATTGCAAGTCAGCAATTAAAATTTTTATTAATGAATAATATAACCAATTGCAATGTATTTGTGTCTTATTACAAGAAAATAATCTTTTTCCAAAAAAAATTTATATTATATAATAGTTGTTAGCATTTGTGTCTGAGTATCAATTTCTATCGACTTCTGTTGTACCTTACTGGTTTACACGAAGAGGAAAAATAATACATTGGAAAATATTATTTCTTCGAATTGTTTAATAACATAACATTAACCACAAAATCAAAATTGAAATTCGGCCTTAAAGTATTGATGCGGGATTTTATCTAGAGTATTTTTCTTATTTAAACTTTACAATCGGCCATAAATTACGACCTCTAGCCTAATTTGTCCGAGAAAATTTACTACTGGACCACTGTGCGACGCCTAACTATCAAATCCTGTGCTGTCTCCATAATGTTTTGACTTTCAAATTTGTTTTGATTTTAAATGAAGAATGAAATTTATTTCCTTGAAAATTCCTAATTTCAGTTAAGTCTACTACCGATTTGCATCTCCAAAATTTTATGTCTTTCTATTTATATTCATATTTAAAAAAGTTAAAAATTCAGCATTTTTAAATTGAAGTTGAAAATTTGTGACTAGCTACTTTAAGTCCTCACAGTTCGTGCTCGCTTATTTTACACGGCGTACATTGAAAGAAGCTTACTTGTTAATGTTACAAACTAAAGCCTTGGCAGAGATAATGTTTTATCAATAAAAATCAGTTTTGTTAGAAAAGAAAATACGTTAGCATGAAATCTTATCATAAACAGGCAACTGATTATTAGTCTAAATGAAATTTTCTAGGATAATTAATTAAATTCTTTTTCATATTTACCTCATAAAAAAAAATCTTTAGGTATGAAAACCTTAATTTGTTCAATAATAATTCTTATATCCGCAATACCAAAAACGTTTAAATAATGTTTATACATTTTATCATAAAGATTTTTATTTAATCGTTAGTATTTTAAATTGAAAAAATTCCTGAAATTTATATTTGAATTTGAAAAAATATTTATACACAAGATTGCATAATATAATTGTTAAAAAAAATTAATTATCGTTGTTGGCAATCTGATTTAAGAATACAGTCGAACCTGAATAGTTGGCACCTGGTTAGTTGCCTTCCGATAATTGACACCGCGCCGCGGACCAGGATGAGAGGAGCCGCAAGGCAAGAAGGGAAGGTCGTTAGTTGTCAGTAAAGCGTGAAAAAACAGGAACGTAGCAATAAAGTGCTGCACCTTAAAGGCCTAGCTGGGAACTGCATCATGATGTTGCATCTCAGTTGACTTTTGAGCGGCAAGGGGTTTATTTCGTTCTATGATCCAGCAAACTAATATTGTGCGATAGAATGTGCCTTTGTAGTACCTCTCTGATCTTGACAGCAGCGCCACCGGATACGCCAACTCTTGCATATTTCAAGTTTATTTAATTTCATCAAGTAATTGAATCAATTGTAATTAAAAAGAGCGGTGAATATCAATTCTTTTTAATAAAAAATATTATACTACGGTTTAAAATTAATTATTTACTCTATAGTTTCCTGTTAAAATTTAATTGGAATTGAAATTCCTTGCCCTAGTTCCAACTTCGTAGCGCTGCGCATGTCGTAGTTACCCAACCTACCTTCCATCTACGACGTTTTGTAATTTCAAACTGTCAAGTGGTAGCAAGTGTTTTGCAAGGTATTTTGTTGCAAAATAGTAATGTGCAAACTTTCTTCCGCATCTCCTTTAAATATTTACTTTACCCTTGTCTGCGTATAAGAACAAAATATTTTCAAAATATTGTATACTATGCAGGAAAATCAACCGAAAATGGTTTATCATACGCCCCTGAGTCTTCACGTACGGTGGACTTCTCTGGTTACCACCGTCAGTGTCAAAACCGGACAACTAGTCAGGTTCAACTGCAGTCACAAAGTAGCGGTTTTTTCCGAATTTTGGAATTTATTTTCAACTCGTCAGTTAGACCGAGGCAAGAGTCAATTAAATTGAATAGAAGTAATTGCTCAAACTATGTATTATTATTTATAATATTTTTTTCAGAATAATGCTCGAAAATTGTAGGGTATTCTGAACCACTTTTCACATAGAGTGTGTTGATTAAAGATGAATTTTAACAAACATAATTGTTGAAAAAAATAAGTATTGTTCAGGACTATCTTTTTTCAGAATAATATTATATTATAACAAAAACGCATTCAGGATCTACTTCAGGAAAAATTTACATTTTATATGATCCATATAAAATATTTTAAGAATATTTCAAATAGCTGTTTTATTTTAGAAAAATATATTCACAGAAGAGCAAGAGATGGTTAAAAAATTATTCTTCCTGTTGCTTATTTATTATTTTTTCATGACTAAAAAACTAAGCCGAATTAAAAAACTGCCGAAAAATGGCCTAGCAATTATAATGGCGAAAGAAAAACGACTTTCTACAAAAATAGCTAAATTTTAAAATAAATTTTTTACTTTCAACGAAATAGTTCACTTTTCTACCAATCTAGTTAAATTTTGAACCAAGAATATGATTTTTTAAGCAATCAAATCAATTTTTAACCAATCACTTTAATTTTCTTCGAATTTGTTAGATTTCTAAGCCAAAAAGGGTTATTTTCTACAGAAGAGTTTAGTTTTTAACCCAAAGATATTATTTTTCAAAAAGTTTATTCAATCCCAAACAGTTGAATTTTCAACATAATATGTAATAAATAATACTTCAACAAATCTGATTTTTATTTTTGATCGAAAACAGTTGAAATCAACCAAAAAAGACAAATTTTCAATAAAACAATTGTATCCTCAAACCAAAAACGAATTATTTTCAATAAAGCAGTTGCATTTTTAACCAAAAGGACTAATCTTTAACTGAAAAGAATAATTTTAAAAAAAAACAAAAACAAAAAGAATTTTTAACCAGAAAAGATCAATTTTCACTTGAAAATATCAATTTCGAGTGCAAAGTGGAATAATTATATTTTTAGTAAAAGAATAATTCTTAAAAGAAAAAAAAAATAGTTTAACACTCAACCAAAGAGTTAAATTTTTAACCCAAACTTGAAATTTCAACTAAACAAGATAAATTTTAAATTATATAGTTGAATTCTCAACTAAAAAAGATCAGTTTTTCGCTAAGAACAGCATAGTTAAATTTTCAGTAAAAAAATTAATTCTCAAGCAAAAAAAAAACGGATTTTAAACAAAATAGGTGGATTTACAAAATAAAATTAATTTCTGACAAATTAGTTCAACTTTTAACCAAGTAGTTGAATTTTTGACCTAAAACAATAACTTTTACAAAATAGTGTAATTTTTAACCAAATAGTAGAATTTTTTAACAAAAGAGATAATTTTTAGATCAAAAATATGGCAGTGGACTTTTAAATTAAAAAAAAAAACTAACTTTTAACTAAACTAGATAACTTTAAAAAAAATATTTTAATGGAAAAAAATGTCTCCCTGGACCATTCAAGTTTTTATTTTATTTAAAAAGTGCGATTTTATTTATTTTCAACTTGAAATGTAACTGAGAACAAGGCGTTGGCGCCCTAGATAAAATCGAATTAATAAAATTGCATTATTTAAACAATTTACAAAACTTAATGGAACATACAGATGTTTCCTTATATGTTTTAAACAATTTGACAAAATTTAATCACAATATATTCCTTCATCTAATTATACAACCGCCGAATATAACAGGCTGTAACTGGTAACATGTTCTTCACTTAACAGATTATGCGCCGTCCGAGAACTCTTTTGCCCTTCTCAAAGATTTTTTTGTCTTGTTTTCAAGAAACTACCCCTATTTCTCTTTTCTCTGGTTGAGTGCGAACTGAGCTGATAGAATCCACTAAAAAAATCCAACTATTTTTCTTTACTTTTCCAAGACTTATTAGCTATAGTTGTTTGTTCTGACAAATTCTGTCTTCAAGATACAGCTAATTGGCTGATAATCATACTGGAATCTTCTATCTTATTCTAACCTTCGTAGTTACTGACAGTGTCATCAATTACCGATGATCGCCTTGTCTTCTTTTTTATTAGAATTTGTTTTTTGGAGTTACAATAAAAATTAGACTTGGAAGAATAAGAATGCAGCCATGTTCATGTCATAGCTTTACACTTGAAGTATTCTAACAATATTATTTCGAGAACATAACAAATAAGCTGCAACCAAAATGATCCTGCTATTTCTCTGTGTACCGTCTACGTACCTTATTGATTCTTCTTCTTCTTTGTTGAGTTTGTTTTAAGCACTAGGTCCTCTTGCCGGTAACAGCGAGACCTATGCGGCCATAGCAAAGTATATAAATTCATATAGAGTCGTTGTCAAGTTGATGGTGGATAGATGGAGTAGCGGTAGAGTAAGCTTGCAGTTTAAGCGGTAGTTCAAATTGGGAAGATTGAACATACAGTGATCACAGCTTCGTGGGGTTCGCAAGCCGTTTAAAGTGTGAGATTCAAAGCATAGAGAGAAAGTCGTGCATTTTTAAAATAGTGAAAACAGGAAGAAAGAATAAAGAAAATTTATAAGAGATATAGACTATTTTAGACACAAGCCACAGTTTTTAAAAAACTGTATAATTAAGTGAGTAGGATGGCTATCTGGGTTACACAAAAAAGTCTCCAAGCCGAAAGGAGAATACCTTTTTGATTTAATGAGTGATTTCTCAAGCAGTTTATATTGGTCTAGAAATCGAGGGCAATCCCAAACGACATGGTTGATGTCCTCTGTTTCATCCTCACAGGGATGTGAGAAGGAGTCTGTAAAGTCAACTCTGGCAAGGCTATCTGCTTAGGCGTAGTGATTACTTCTTAGGCGTCATATGTTAGCTACGTCACGTCTGCTTAAATTGGTATAAAAAACCAAGGCTTGGAGGATTCAGTAAAGTGAAATTCAAAATAGTGAAGGCCTACATTTCTATTTTTCACTCTCATTTATAAGGAATTTACTAAAGGTTTTTAGTGATTGAGTTGAGATCAATTCAAAGAGGTCTGTATGAGAAATTCTGTCATTCAAAGAAGAGCCATTCGTGTAAGGTAGTTTGGCAAGTTTGTCTGCAAGCTTATTACTAAAGATTCCCTTATAGTCAGGAATCCAGTAAAAGTAAATTAAAATGTTTTGAGATTTAGCTGGATTAAGAAGGTTTCTAATTTTATAGATGTAGAATGAATTTGATTTCAGGTTGTTGAAGTTAAGTCAGGAATAAAGGGCACTTCGGGAGTCAAATCTGATAACTGATGGATATAGTTTCTCAGCTAGTATGGTGTCAAGGGCCTCACACATGGCAATTGCTTTCGCTGTAAAAATAGAGAATAGGTAAAAAAATTTATGTTTATTAAAAATCCGAATAGAGGGGCAAGTGATGCCGATTCCTGTATCTTGGGTTTCAGTTTTCTTAGAGCCATCTCTTAAGAAGATAAAGTCATCTTTATGGTTGCTGTCTATGAAGTTCCTAAATTCTAAGCTTGGATGAGGACTTTTTTGTAATTTTTTTAGCCAACTGAAGTTCGATGTTAAGGTCTTCAAATTAGATGCAGTAATTAAAGAGATAATTTATAGGGGTGGCGGAATAAATATTGTAGGAGGTACATTTTTTTAAGAAGACGAAAGCGTTGAGGAATGGTAAAGCTTGGCGAAGATTGAGACTGTCCTTTTCTTGTGTACGCTGGTCTAAGTGGTAGAGTAGTTGTAACAGAGAGTTGTTTTCAGTTGAAAAGATTTTTAGGACAAATCTTCTGTTAAGAAATTTTATGCGGAAAAAAAATAAAGATGGTTCTTTCAGCTCTGCAAACATCACTGATATAGGGGTAGAAATACGAAAGCCTAGGATCAGTCTTAAAACTCTATTTTGTAGTTTGCAAATTTTGTCGAACATTTTGTTGAGGTAAATAGATTAGTCTTGACAGCCATACTCTAAAACACTTCTCATTATCGAGTGGTATAACATGCGCAAGTCTCTAGGGCCTGAGCCTCACCAAGTCCCTCTCAAGAACTTGATAATGTTGATAACTGATTCTAGTCGTCGAATTTGAGCTTGGAGGTGAGGTTTCCATGTGAGGAACCAGTCGAAGATAATGCGTCAAATAAGAGTGATTTTTTTTGAGTGAAGATCATCAGTTTGGATTTTTTGATAGAGATGTTAAAGCCTCTGGATTTTAGAAAATTTTGGGGAATATCCAAACTTTTTTGCAAGATGTAGATGCATTTTCCTAGATCACTTGTGGTGAAATAAATAACAAGATCATCTGCATATTGCAAAATGTTGCAGAGTCGGTAGAGATGATCATGCAAGTCTAACATTTAAATGTTATGAATAACAGGACTTGATACGCAGCCTTAAGGGAGGCCTTTACTAAATTTATATGGTCCTTTAAAATTTTTTGTTGACTCTTAAGAATACTTCTCTTTCTAAAGTGAGATTCTTAAAAAAATTGCAATATTTTCACGTGATACCCAAGTTGGACATGCCATTGATTAGGATGTCAGGGATGCCTCTATCATAGGCTGCTTCAACGTCCAGAAATAAGGCTGCTGTGTTTGAGTCAATAACAAATGCTGTTTGTACTTCGGCAGGAGAAATATAGAGACAGTCAGCACAGAATCTATTCTTATGGAAACCAAACTGAGAAAGAAGGAGGACCAAAGAGTTCTCAAGCCACTACTTTAGCCTGTTAACTACTAGTCTTTCTACGAGTTTCAGAAAGCAGATGTCAAGGCAATAGGACGAAATTTTTTCGAATTAAGTTTTCCAATTAGAAAAACCAAGAATTTGTTGCAGTGATCTGGAAAAAATCTCTAACCAAAATTAGGTTATAAATGTTTAACAAATGTGTTAAAGTATTTTATCAAAGGTTTTGAATAACCTGAAAGTTGATCTTATCTAGCCCCGCGGAGGACGCACGCTTAGAGGTGGCAGCGGCAAGATGTACCTTTTGAATTTTAAAGGGTTTATTTGGAAATTTAGAGACGCTAGGGTTGGGAATGCCTTCGGGTTAGAGTTCGTTGTAGCCTACACAGGAGCCGAGTCCAGGAGAGTATGGACGGGAGTAGGTCTGAGTGGGGTGAACTGTAATCACAAAATGGGTTTGTGAATTTTTCCATCTTTTTGACTGATTCATGATTAATTGTGGAGTTGTATGTCAAATGTTTCAAGGGAGAAGGGTTAGTGAGGAGTCTGTTTTGAAAGCCATGAATGTTATTTCAGATATCTGAGATTCAAGAAGTTGAAGTAATGGATTCGAAAAAGGATCTCTAGCGGGAGGTTTTGGTCTTTTAAAGGTTTTTGTGGATTCAGCTTCTAATTTCTGATGGTCTAGGAAATTTTTATAATTGTATTTATGTTTATACCTTCCATGCTTGGCTCTTCTTAATCTCACCAGCCTCAAGCAAACCTTAATTCACTACGTTGGAGAATACGGATAATCACGTTTTGGGACATTGTCAAATCTAGAACCGGCTAAGTGAAGAGCGTTATCAATCGTTTCCAAATGATCATAATATGCTTAAAGAGCTGAAAAGGGTTACTTTTATCTTGGTTGAAATTAAAGTAAGTTTCTTCAAGGGTTTCCTAAAAAATATCCCAGGAATCTTTTTTTAAGTTATATTTGTGCGAAAAATATTCATAACATGAGCAAGAGATTCTAATAGTAGTTGAAATAGGAAAGTGATCAATACCGATTATATCCCCTTATACCTTCCAGGAACAGAAAGGCTCAAGGTTACCAAAGACCAGGGAGAGATCGGTAGCAGATTTCGATTAATCAGGCCGAGAAAATCAAGTAGAAGATCTGTCGTTTAAAATAATGAGGCTCAAAGCTAGAACTGAAGTATTAAATTTATTTCTATCTAGGCAGGCATTATCACATACCTAGGAGTGATGATTGCAATTGAAGTCTCCGCCAATAAACACAACTGGGAAGTCATCAGAGAATGAGTCAAAGAAGGTGCTCCAGTTTATTGCGGTAACTCGAGCTTTAGGATTTCTATAAATATTAATGACCGATAATTTACCCTCAGTAAGAGGAATAGAAATA
>JAUELO010000087.1:2608602-2620152 GCA_032357855.1 Amphibolips quercusostensackenii | reverse complement strand
CTTAATTTTTTTTTAAATGGCAATATAAAATTAAATATCAATGATTCTTCATTAGTAAAAGTAGCTTTATATTACTGTATTTAACTATTTGGTTGAAAGTTCGTTTTTTTTTTGTTTAAAATTAATTTCTCATCTGAAAATTCAAGTATTCTTTCTTGGTTGAAAATTGATCGTTCAAATATTGAACATTCAAATATTTGGTAAAAAATTAATCTTCTTGAATGAAAGTGTATCTTTTTACTTGAAAATTTAACAGTTTGTTTGCAGTTTTTTCTCTCTCTTGACTGAAAAATATTTCATCGTTGAAATTTCAACTCAAGTTAAAAAGTCGTCTTTTTTGTTGAATTCAACTGTTTCTGACTAAAAACTAAAATCCTTTTTCGTTGAAATATATACTGCTACATTGTGCTTTCAGAATTCATATTTTTTGGAAACAAAATGGAATTGTTTGTTGAAAGTTAAACTCTCTGTTAAAAATTAATTTTTGGTAGTTGAAGTTTTATCATTTTAATTGAAAATTAATTTCTTTGATTAAAAAATGAACCATTTTGTTAAAAATTCGTTTTTTTTTGACTGAAACTAATTTTTTTAATTGAAAATTTAACTATTCCAGATAAAACATTAACTATTCAAAAAAAAAATTTTCTTGGTAGGAAATTAATGTTCCTAGTAGAAAATTAACCTTTTTGGTCGAAAATTCAATTATTCTAGTTTAAGATTCATAATTTTAGTTCAAAAATCATCTTTTTTGATTAAAATTTAACTATTTCAGTTAAAAATTCATCATTTTAGTTGAAAAATTCATCACTTTGTTTGAAAATCTAATTATTTTTTAGAAAATTAGCTGTTTTTTGTTTGAAAATTTATTTTGTTTTCAGTTTACCTATTTCAATTAAATATTCCATCATTTTAGTTGAAAATTTATCTCTTTGGTTGAACATTATTTTTTTTTTAACTGACAGTTTTACTGTTTAATTTTTGGTTGACTATTTATCTTTTGTATTTTAAAATTCATTTGTTTTGTTGTAAATTCGTCTTTTTCGGTAGAAATTAATGTTCTTGGTTGGAAATTCATCTTTTTGTTTGAAAATTCATCTTTTTGGTCAAAAATTCAAATATTCCAGTTGAAGATTTATCAGTTAAGTCGGAAATTTATCAGTGTTTGATTCAAAATTATTTTTCTTCAACTCAACATTTAATTACTCCCTTTTTTGTTGGAAAACGATTTTTTTTACTTTGAAATTCAACTATTTTGTTGAAAATTTATTTTTTTAGTTCAAAATTCGACTGTATTATTGAAAATTAAAGTATTTTGTGGAAAAACCTTTTTTATTAGAAAATTAATCTTTTTGTTTGAAAATTTATCTTTTTAGTTGAGAATTCCTCAATTTGGTTGAAAATTATTTATTTTTAACTGGACATTTTACTATTTCATTTTTGGTTGAAAATCGATCTTTTTTAGTTCAAAGTTCAACAATTTGTTTGAAAATTTAACTATTTTTTTTTTTAGAAAATTAGCTGTTTTTTTTGTTTAAAAATTAATTTTTTTAAATGTACCTATGTCAATTGAGTATTCTGTCATTTTAGTTGAGAATTCGTCTTTTTGGTTGAACATTATTTTTTTTTACTGAAAGTTTAACTATTCAATTTTTGATTGGCTATTTACCTTTTTTTATTTAAAAATTTATGTATTTTGTTTTAAATTCGTCCTTTTTGGGGTAGAAATTAATCTTTTTTGTTTAAAATTCATCTTTTCGATTCAAAATTCAATTATTCCACTTAAAGATTTATTATTTTACTTGAAAATTAATTAGTTTTTAATTGAAGCTAAATTTTTTAAACTGAAAATTTAACTATTCCCTTTTTGATTAAAAATTAATTTCTTTACTTGAAAATTAAACTATTTTGTTAAAAATTTATCTTTTTAGTTGAAAATCCATCAATGTGATCGAAAATTATTTTTTTTTAAACTGAAAATTGAGCTATTTCATTTTTGGCTAAAAATTTATCTTTTTTAGTTCAAAGTTCAACTATTTGGTTGAAAATGTGTCTTTTTTAGTTAAAAATTCAACTATTTCGTTCAAAAATTCATATTTTTTGTAAAAAATTAATCTTCTTGTTTGAAAATTTATCCTTTTGGTTGAAATTTCAAGTATTTCAATTAAATATTCATCGTGTTAATTCAAAATTCATCTTTTTGGTTCAAAATAAAACTACTTGTTTGAAGGTTAAACTCTTTTGTTAAAAATTTATCTTTTTGTTTTAAAATTGATCTGTTCCAGTTGAAGATTCATAATCTTAGTTGCAAATTCATCACTTCAGTTAAAAATTTATTTATTTGTTGAAAATTATTTTTTTTGTGCTGAAAATTTAACTATTCCATTTTTGGTTTAAAGCCGATATTTTTTAGTTAAAAAGTCAACTATTTGGTTGAGAATTCATGTGTTTTGTTGTAAATTCGTCTTTTTTTTGGGTAGAAATTAATGTTCTGGTTTGGAAATATATCTTTTTGGTGGAAAAATCAATTATCTCAGTGGAAGATTCATCATTTCAATTAAAAATTCATCAGTTTTTGGTTAAAAATGATTTTTTTAGACTGAAAATTTAATTATTCCCGTTTCATTCAAAAATTGATCTTTTTTACATTAAAATTCAACTATTTTGTTGAAAATTTATATTTTTGAGTTCAAAACTCAATTGTATTATTGAAAGTTCAAGTATTATATTGAAAAATCTTTCTTAGTTGAAAATTAATCTTCTTGTTTGACAATTCATCAGTGTTGTTGAAAATTAATGTTCACTTTTGGTCGAAAATTGATCTTTTTTTTAGTTCAAAGTTCAACTATTTGGTTGAAAATTCAAGTATTTCAGTTGAAGATTCATAATTTTATTTGAAAATTCATCGCTTTCGTTAAAAATTTGTTTTTTAAAATGGAAAATTAATTTTTGTAACTGAAAATTCAACTATTCAATTGAAAAATGATGTTTTTTTAGTTGAAAATTCAAGTATTTTGTTGAGAATTCATATATTTTAATGACAAATCATATTTTTTTGTTGAAAATTAATCCTTTTGGTTGGAAATTCAACTATTTGATTAAAACTTCATCTATGTTGTTGAAAAAGCAATATTTGTACTTGAAAAGTTAGGAATTTGAAGAGGTTGAAATTGAATTTAATATAGTACGCACATTAATTTTACTTAAATGTGCACTGAATTTTAAGTATAAAAAGGTAACATAAAAATTTGTTTAAATTATTATTTAAATTCATGGATTTAGAGACATATTCAAGAATTGATTAATTATGTTTTCAACATTATTTAATTAGTCAATGCTACTAATATATTTAAGAATATCCTGAAATATAATTTTTCAACGCTTTCTGAATTAAACAAATAAATTGAATTTCTAGAAAATGACAAAAAAAAACATTATTCATAATAAACTTGCGAAACTGAAAAATTATACCAGAAAAAAACATGAGATACCTGGAAAAACCTGGAATTGTCAGGGAATTTTTTTACTAGGATTTGAGTAGACATCCTGGAATTAGAATTCTATAAGTCAGAATTATATAATTTTGACTTGGAACAGTAAATTTTCCAAAACAATTACAATTTTGTCTTGGAACGGGGAATTTTGGAAAGGAATAATGATTCTAATTTGTAAGAGGGAATTTTCGAAAAGAACTTTAATTCTGTCATGAAACGCGGAATTTTTCAAAAGGATTAAAAATCTGAGTTAGGACATGGAAATTTCAAAAAGAAGTATAATTCGCAGACTGGGAAAATGAAAAATTGACCGGTAGATAACCGGGAAATAATCGAGAATTCATAATCACCCGTCAGGTAAACACTCTGTTGAAATTTAATCTAAATTTTTATTCATATATCAACAAAATCTGAATTAATATGATTACAGCAAATGAGGCCGGACGATTCAAAGCAGAGATGGCTCCAGCAGCTGTGAAAACAAAAAAGGGAGAAGTTACTGTAGACGTGGATGAGCATCCTCGTCCACAGACCAAAATTGAAGATTTCAAAAAACTGAAATCTATCTTCCAAAAAGACGGCTTAGTCACTGCTGGTTCAGCTTCTGTAAGTTCAGATTAAAATTCCAAATGACTGATGAAACTAATGAACATAAACCTTTTGATTAATATCTTAAATAAAACATTTTTGCAGGGAGTTTGTGATGGAGCTGGAGCAGTAATTCTCGCCAGCGAGGAGGCTGTGAAATCCGAAGGACTTACGCCCTTGGCTCGTATCGTAGGATATTCTGTGGTTGGTGTTGAACCAAGCATCATGGGAATTGGACCAGCCCCTGCGATTAAAAATTTGTTGAAGATCACTGGAAAGACTTTAAACGACATCGAGATCATAGAAGTATTTTTTTCAATTTTAAATCCAGCTTCCAGGTCGTTTTTCAATTCAGATTAAGATGTCAAACTGTTATTGATATAATTATTGTTTTTAATAGATCAACGAAGCTTTTGGAGCCCAAACCTTGGCCTGTGCTAAAGATTTGCAGTTGGACATGAACAAATTAAACGTAGATGGTGGTGCCATTGCCCTTGGACATCCTCTCGCTGCTTCAGGATCAAGAATCACAGCACACATTGTTCACGAGCTGAGGTAATTTATTATTTATTAACTACAAGGTTGCCACAGAACCTGGAATTTTGAAAAAGAGCCTGGACATTTTTATTGCCATTTCTTTTTAAAGTTTGAATAATTATTTTAGTACTTTTATGCTAATTTTACGTATTCAAATTGACAGGAATTGATGAATAATTTTTTACACTCTAGAAATTCTTTCCTAGGGTCGAACTTGATGCATAAAAGTCACAAAATTTCAAAAAGTGATTGTACTCACATCATTAGAAAAATTAAAAACAGGCATATTTTTATAAATATTACTTAAAACGTATTTGAATATAATTTTAAAAAATGTTTGCAAGTACACATTTTTGAAATTTGGTGGCATTTTTGCACCAAGTTTGACCCTAGGGCAGAATCTAGGGACAAAATTCGAAAAATATCTGAACAATTTAATGAAATACTGTAAAGACTGACCTTTAAAATAAGTCAAGAATTTAAAAAATGTTAATTATTTCTAGAGTTATTCCAGTTCTTTGAAAATATCTCAATTTTATGTTTTTTTGGAATTACTTTTTATAAAATTGACATTTATCCTCAACTTGGGCTTATTGTGCGCAAACATTTTTCTTTTCGCGCCATTTTGAGGGAAAAAATTTATGTTGCTATTATAAAAATTAAGACAACAGTTCAAAAACCAGGCGTTCCTGTAGTAACTTCCGATGGTAGTGCAAATGAATCTAGATGGAAATTATGTTGCTAACAAAACAATTATTTTAAATTGATTTAAGTTATAATTTCGAATCGAATTTAAAAAAAGTTGTTCTGGGAATTTTTCAAAAGTTGCCCTGAAAAACCATGGGGGAACGTCCTGTAATTTTGAAATCCGACTTCTATAACAACTCTGAACTAGCAAAAATAGCGCGCTCCTGGCGCTTGTTACAATTTTCTTATTTTGATTGCCTGATTATTAAATTAAAATATATACTTTAATTTAAAGTCTGTTTAAAGTAATATAAAATATAATTAATAATCATACATTGAAATAAATATAAAAATAACCACATAGCCTTTTACACAATTTAATTTTAATTCTAATGGCCTATCAGTAATCTGTAACTTTGATTTAAATATAAAATTTTATCCCAGTCTAAATAAGAAGTGAAAAAAAAATTCTGAGTCTTACTGGTGTCTTCCATTTTCGATACAGATCCATTTTGAAGACGTTTACTACTGAAAAATCGCGAACTTTAGTTTTAAATTTTTATAGTTCAACATCATTAAATTGGCAACAACTTTTTGAAATAGGTTTATCTTGAACATTTGCAAGTTAAGATTCATTAATTTTAAATGTTTATAATTTAAACTTGTGCGGTTTCGAATATTTTTTAAATAGCTCAATTTTCAAGATTTTCAAATGAAAACTCTTCAATTTTCAAAATTTATAATTAAAAATTCTCAAACTTTATTGCTTTGAAGATCAAGTCAAGTTTTCAATTCTAAATCTACCAAATTAAATAAATTTTGAATGTAAATCATTAAAATTACAGAATTTTACATTTAAAACTTAAAAATTGCATAATTTCTTATTGTAAATTTTCAAAATTAATAAGTCTTTAATTCTAAAGATTTTTAAATTTTAAGTTCTAAAATTTGAAGAGTTATAATTGCAAATTCTTTAATTTTAAAGATCTATGAATAAAAATTCTTCAATTTTTATGATATGAAGATCGAAAGTCAAATGTTCAATTCTAAATCTTCCAAATTCATGAAATTTCGTATGTGAATCATCAAAATTGCAGCTTTTTCAATTTCAAAACTTAAAATTTGCATAATTTTTAATTGTAAATTTAAAAAATTAAAAACTTCAATTTTAAAAATGCATAAATAAAAATTCTTAAACTTGAATAATTTTAAAGATCAAGTCAAGTTTTCAATTCTGAATGTTCCAAACTGAAGAAATATCAAATGCAAATCACCAAAATTAAAGAATTTTAAATTTTCAAAATCAAAAATCTTCAATTTAAAAAAAAATTCCAATTCAAAGTATTTAAGATTAACAATGTAAATGTTTCAATTTTAACTGTTTGAGATTTAAAATTCTTCAATTTTGAAGATTTACGACTGAAAGTTTTATTAATATTTAAGATTTCCAAATAACAGTTCCTCAATTTTGATGATTTTGATAATTTTAGAAATCAAAAGTTCATTTTTTCATTCATAATCTTCCAAATTTAAGAAATTCTGATAGTAAAGCATAAAAATAATTGAATTTTTTACTGTAAAACTTAAAAATGGTATAATTTGAAATTGTGAATTGACCAAATTAAAAATTTGCAATGGAAGACTTCAATATTTAATGTGTTTAATAGAAATAATGCTATTTTAAAATACTTTTTGTAGTATAGTTTAATTTTGAAGATTTAGAATTAAAATTTATTCAATTTTATATTTTTGAAATTGCAAATTCTTTCATTGTAAACAGTAAACATGGCTTGTTTTTCTATAAAAAAAAAAGAATTTTCAATAATTTACATAAATTTTCCACTCAATAGTTTTAACTATGAATGTGATGCTAGTCGAAATTTAATTTGATCAATTCTTAGCTAATATTTTTTTGTTTCTAAAATTTTTTAACGAAATAGTTGTATTCATAAACTAGAGAAGATTAATGTTTATCTAAAAACGGGGTAATTAGATTTCCATTCAGGAGAAATAATTTTTAATAAAAATAAGAATTTTCAGCCTAAAAAGATGAATTTTCAACGAAAAATGTAATAGTTGATATTAAAAAAAAATTGTTAATAATTAAAAATAAAAAACAATTGGACTGAATTAATAACGAATTTTGAACAAAATACTTGAATCCTCAAGTAACACAGATTCACTTTTAACCAAGTAGTTGCAATTTTAACAAAAATTTCCACAAAATTCTCAAATTTTCGATTCGAACATACGGATTTTCTACAAAAAAGTTGAATTTTCGACGAAAAAGTTAATTTTCAACCGAAACAAATTAATTTTTATCCAGGCTGTTGTATTTTTAACCAAAGAAAGGTGAAATTTCTACAGAAAGAGATGAATTTTTAAACAAGAAACATAAATGTTCAACAAAGTAGTTGAATTTTCAAGCCAAAAGGACGAATTTTCATGAAAATAGTTGAATCTTCAACCAAAAAGTATTATGAAGTCTGTTTTTATAATTATGAATCTTTTTAATGTATATTTTTATTAAAATTTTTCATGAGAAACTCGACTTCTTTTCGACCTTAAATTCAAAAAGTATGTTTTTTTAATGAAATATTTGAATTTTAAACAAAATAATTATAAAATAAAATTATAATAATTTATAGACTAAAGAATAGCATTTCCAGTAAACATTGAGGTTTATTTTTAGTACTTTAAAAATATTAGATAAGAAAACTGTAAATTTTGTTGGAAAAAAAAGTAATTTCCAGCGTACACTTTTTGATTTCGGACTATACACTTTTTAATACTTGAAAAATTTTATGGCACTATTTTGACCCTATTTTCTCAAATTTCTGTCATTATTTACACTATTTTTAATCTCTAAAGTGAGTCCGAGGGCTTTAAACGCCGAAATAGAATTTTACATAGAATTTTACAAGGTATCAAACATAATAGCTGCAATGTGGACAAAGTGAATGAATAAATTTCTAGATTATTATACATAATTTTGTTGGTAAATTTAATTTTTCATGATTGTTTAACGCAAATCTATGTTTTTTCAGGAGGAGGAAAGCTAAGTTCGGTATTGGCTCAGCTTGCATTGGAGGAGGTCAAGGAATTGCAGTTATGGTTGAGGCTCTTTAAAGATTAAAAAAAGTTCCTCTAAAGGGACCTAACTTTATCAACTTCAAAAAATCTCAACACTTACTATGAAAGTATGAGCTTTTACCGCAATATTCTTAAGTCGGAAGAGGTTTGAAGCAATCATTGTTTTCTAAAAATTTAGATTAAATGCTTGAATACTGCATTTTTTGTCTAAAGTTTTATCAATGCGAAAGTATATTTATGCTGTAATATTCCTCTTGTAAAGAGATTAATAAAATAGCCGCTGTTAACTTTATTTTACAACTATGAATGTATAAATATTTTTGTATGTTTCGATATTCTAAATACACTTCTAAGAATATTCATAACGACTCCGTTTTTTTGGATATGGGACCTTTTTTTGTTCGATAAGGGCTGAGAAGGGCACTTAAAACATTTTTAAATAATTTTTAAGAAAAGTAGAAAATACAGTATTATACAATTTACAATCTTACTTTTAAAAAAATTGTGTAACGAAATATTTCGAAAATTTCACAATCATTGCTGAAAATTTGATAGGCTTTTCATGACTTGAAGTTCATTGATATCTTAAATTTGAAATTTTCAAAAATAAAGTGTACAAATAATCCTTTTTATTAAGAAAAATCGTAGAAAACCTTATATGAATTGAGAAACATTTGGTTTTTAATACTATTGAGCTGTAAAATTGAATTTTTACACCGAAAATTGGTATTATCATATAAAAATAAATACAGTTTGAAGGCTTAGAATTTTTTAAACAATTTTGGATCATGTTAGTGTCTTTCATTGGAAATTGGTATTTTTAAATAAGAAAACATTAGGTTTAAAAGAAGATTTACAATCTCAAACAATTTTTGGTTACATTACATTAGAGTTTTACGTCTAACAAATACTGTTCATTAAATATCATTACATTTCAAATAATATTTATAATATTTGAACAATAATAGGTTATGTTAATACTTTTCGTCGGAGATGTTAGATGGGTATTTTGAAACAAAAATGCAACGATTTGTTTGTATATTATAAAAAAAAAACAATATGTAATAATTCTGAGATTAAGACATGGATTTTCATCAATTAACACAAATATTGTCCTTGCTCTTCTTTTATTTTAGATAATAGTTACTATTGTATATTTATCAAATATTTTTAAACGATACTCATACCTGAAAATGTCTATCAGATCTAATCTTACAGAACAGCTTTAGCTAAAAAGTGAATGCAAATTATAAAAGTCAAACTCGTCAGCATATTCGAAATCTTTAATAATTACATCTTCAAAAAATTGTACGAGCATTTGGAAATCCAAATTTTCTAACACCAAAGTGTGTTCCAATCCTAACAACGGATTGTAAATCACAAATCTTCGATATTCTTTCTTTTCATGGATGTAGTAACTAACAGCGTAGCATATTAATTGCAAAAAAGTTTCCCTTCTAATCGTGGGATATTTCGAAACTTTAAAATCTATAATTGTGTCCTCAGTTACCATATCTGCATCTGCTGCAAAATAAACTGTTCCCAATTCAGGATTTAGGTCCGCTTTTTCAACATTAGGTATTGAGGGCAAGTACGACAAGATATTTTTCAAATTTTGCAAATTGATAATTTCTGGTTTGAAGCCTATCCACTCGTCTCCAAACGCTATCATGTGCAATATAGAAACCCTAAAAATATTAGGCAAAATGTTCAAAACTTTATTATTTTTATCCATAAATATTTGGTATTCTTTCAAAAATTTTTCACGTATTTTATCTTCAGGACACAACTCAATCATTTTACTTGCCCTGGAATCATACGCTTCTTTGTCTTGCAAATTGAAGATATGTTTTCGAATTAAATAATCATAAAAAACTCCATTTTGAGAATAGAGTTTGTGTTTAATGATGAAGTCTGGATAAAAACTTGACTCGTGGACCTGTTTCGTGTGAATTATGCTATACCCTCTGAAGCAATTATATAATCTTATATAATGATAGGGTTTTAGTTGTTTCAATAATCCAGTGACACAGTTAAATGGAAGTCTCATTTCTTCCATTTTTTCTTCGGATGAATTGACATCGTCGACATATTTTTTATCTATGTAAGTTTTATACTCTGGATATTCTGGGTTATTCCTTAAAATATTCAGACAATAATCTGGATCTATTTCACAAACTTCACTCAGAGTTCTTCTTACGTATTTCCCAAAGGGAATATAACTCCTTCCCCAATTTTCTATGTCGTCCATTTTTGATAGATTCAAACTTAATTTTTTGATAAAGGTTGATACTTCAATCTTTTCGGAAGACCTGATCGATAATCGATTGGCCGAAACCTGTGGAGTAAAATGTATGTTAATATAATAAGTTATATTTAATTTTTGTAGTACAGTAGTGCTTATTGGATGTTACTTATTTTGATTGCCTAATTACCAAATAAAAATAAATGCTTTGATTTTAAGTACTTTAAAATATAATTATTAATCATAAATTAAATTAAATATAATAGATACATCGACTTTCATCTAATTTTAATTTTAATCGACTTTTAGTAATCTGTACATTTTATTTAAATATAAGATATTATCCCAGTAGGAATTAGGAGCAAAGAAAAAAATTGATAAGTTAATTTGGAATTTTAAAATAGGTCTATCTTGAAGGTTTGCAATGGAAGATCCCTGAATTTTCAATATAATTAAAAAAATGTAATTTTTGAAGTTTTTTTTAAATAGTTAGCAAAGATGTATAAATAAAAATTCTTAAATTTGGAGGATTTTAGAGATCAAAAGCCAAGTTTTCAGTTACAAATCTTCCAAATTGCAGGAATTTCTGATGAAGATCATAAAAATTACAAAACTTTTCATTGTTAAACATAAAACTATCATAACTTTAATTTCAAATTTAAAAAATTTAAACTCTTCAATTTTAAAGATTTACAATTCCAAGTTATAGAATTTTGAGGAGTTACGATTAAAAAATCTTCAATTCCAAAGCTGTGTAAATAAAATTTTTAAATAGGATACTTTTAAGATAAAAGTCAAGTTTTTAATTTGAAATCTTCCGAATAGAAGAAATTTCTAATGTTAATTATAAAAATTACGGCATTTTGAATTAAGAAGCTTCAAAGGTGCATCATTTTTAGGTGTGAATTT
>JAUELO010000087.1:2597545-2608502 GCA_032357855.1 Amphibolips quercusostensackenii | reverse complement strand
ATACCTTGTTAATCGCTGATAGTGAGTCTTGCCTTCTTTTAGCAGCCAGACTGTCCATAAAATAAGAGTGTCTCTTACTATGTGGAAAGAATTCTAAAAAGCCTTTTAGATCATCTAGAAGAACGGACTGGCTCTGTAAATTTGGACCCTCTTGCTTTGGCCATCCATTTTTCTCCGTGCATTTGAGTTTTTATTATTTTTAATGTAATTTTGTAACAAAAGCTTAGAACAAATTTGCAGAGCTTTTTTGGTTAAACAACTTTTGTCTTTTCATTTTTGCGTCTCTTATGGGATTTTCAAAATTTTAATTTTTTTATTTTTAATGTTATTTTTTACGATTAAAACAAAAACTACGCAACCTGTGGACAAATTATTAACGACAAATTTGTAGCTCTTTTTTCCGTTAGCAACTTTTTTTTATTATTTTTTTTTCATAGCTTATGTCCTTCATGAAGAAATTTAATTCTATTATTTTTAATTTTATTTTTTACGATTAAAACAAAAAATACAGGTTCCATGATCAAGTAATTAATAACAAATTTTTTTTGAGTGTGCAACTTTTGTTCATTAATATTTTTCGTTGCTTGCGTCGTTTATCCAACTATTTTCTTTATTCTTATTTTCAAAATTGTTTTTTACGATTAAAACAAAAACTACGTGTCCTATCAAAAAATAAATTGTAACATAATTGTAGCTCTTTTTTAGAGACACAATTTTTGTGTATTTATCTTTTTCGCATCTTGCGTAATTTGACACTAAATGGAATGATTCATTTTTGATTTTTTTTGTGCGATCAAAATTGGAATTTTCAAATTTTCGAGAAAATTCAAAAAGTTGTTATGACTATCTTGTAGGGTTTTCGAAAAGCAACATTTTTCTCCTCTTGACTATTTTTTATATTGTGCGTTTTTTGGCTTAAAATTATCATTTTCGTTTTTTTTTAATTTTGTGAATGCAATAACTGATAATTTTAATTTTATTGAGAAAAAAAATCGTTTGAATAAATTATTCGTCTTTTCGAGTATTGTGGAAAACCACACATAGAATTTTTTAGTCTTCAAAAAAGTAGTCTTAAAAATTTTGAAAATGCTCTTTTTGAATTTTTATCCAAAGTGGCTGACTGATGAACTTAACCTTCAGTTTAGGACATTAAAAGATCCTATCTGCCAATTCTTTCAAAAGTTATCGTGCTAACAGACTAAAAATTTACAGACATAGAGGCAGATATACGACAAACACATTCACGAAAACCTTCTCTGATAGGAATGTAAAATTTCAATATTTGAATTTTTAGACCATCCTACTTCACATTGTAAAAAATCTAAATCTAATATATTTACGTTAAAATAAAAATTAGATTTTGAGTTTCGAGCTTTTGCATGTGCTGAGAAGATCGTGTGTTTAATGTACTGTTCCATAAAGCGATAAAGGACTATTGCATGTTGGAGTATATTGATTATAATTTAAGTACAAGACATAACTTCAAAATTTCCGATTCTTTCGAAAGCCGTTATATAAAGTAATAAGGTACAATGCAGAACAAGACTTATTCTTCGAAATAAAGTATATTTTATATTTCATTATGAAAAATAAACATCTTTCCTTAGGTTGAAATACTTACATAAAGATGTTAGCAACAATATACTTGTACTGTAAACTTTGCAAAGCACAAGGTGACACTGAAAATATTTATGAAATTTTTCCACTTCTCAAAATTGAATATACATAACAATATTTTTTAAAGACTCTTATAACTAAAATTAGTAAATTTAGGTACAAAATAAGAGTCTTATCATTATTTATTTTCAAGTTATTAAGAATAAATTTTTTTTTCAATTATAGTCGTATTATGAGTGATTTTAGATTGAATGGTTTCATGTTAAAAATGTTTCAAAATTTAGTTAATGATCCTTTTCCAGAAATTAACCTAATTTCAAAGATTCACGTCTGATTTGTTTAATATTACAACAATTCACTTTACATATAAATGCAAGAAAATGGTTGGTTGTTTTTATAAATTTGAATTACGCGGCATATCGAGATCGTGCTGAAAAAAAAGGTGTGACGCATTGGGGATTTCCGGCTTTTAAGATCGTGGCATACCGCGAAATTCAAATTTACAAAAACAAGTTATTTCTTATTTTCCTATATTTGACTAAAATTTCTTGATTAAAAAGATTTGTTCATTTTGCAATGACTTTTATTTTAAACACAAGTACCTCTATAATGTGAAAAATCTAAATCTAATGTATTAAAGTGAAAATGAAAATTATATTTTGAGTTTCGAGCTTTTGCATGTGTTAGAAAATATCGCATGTTTAATGTTCTATTACATCAGGCGATAAAGGATTCTTGCATGTTAGATTTTAATTAACTCACAAAACAAAACCTCAGAATTGCTGATCCCTTTCGGTAGCAGTTATATCAAGCAATAAAGTGCAGTGCACAATAATACGTATTTTTCGAAAGAAAGCATATTTTATATCTATTTATGAAAAATATATTTGCTAATGTTGCAATAGATATACAGATGTTAGAAAAAATATACTTGTACTGTTAATTTTGTAGAGCACAAGATCACACAGGACAATTTTATTCATTTCTTCTACTTCTCAAGATTGGATATGCATAAAATATGTTGTCAGGATTGTTAATACTGAAATTAGTACATTTAAGTACAAAGCACCAGTCTTATCATTACTTATTTTCAATTTTTCAAGAAAGAAAGGTTTTTTCAATTATACTCGTATTATGATTTATTTTAAATTGAATAGTTTCATATTAAAAATTCTTTGAAATTTAGTTGATCCTATTCCAAAATGGAATTTAATTTTGAAGATTAACGTTTGATTTGTTTATTACTGCAACAATTCACCTTACATATGAATAATAGTTGTTGTGGTTTTTATAAATTTGAATTCCACGGTGTGTCAAAATCGTGATAAAACGATGTGATGTGTCAACCAATGAGCTGCTAACACGCCTAGGGATATTTCTTCCTCGGTGTAAATAACTGGACGGTTGTCCAATTTAGGGTACGATCCTGTTTTTCGATGTCAGAGCCACCATGTAGACACAGCAGTAGTTACTAGTTGCTCAAGCAAACTGGAAGTTGGGAACCTAAATAGCATAAAAAGCGCAAGATTTTCAAATCCGAGTACTCAAACTCTTCCTTTTTTATTGAAATAAAAATGTGAATTGGCTATGTCAACTGTAAATTAAGCTTGTCAATTATCAAATAAACCATATTTTATACATCAAGTAAAGGTAATTTAACGCATTTTAATATTGAACCGCAGTTTGCATTTTTCGCGCGCTAACCAAAAACTCTGTCTCTTACAACTGCTACGTAAGTCAAAGTTCCGCGAAAATTCAAATTGAACAAATACATTTTTTATCTTTATTACAGAAATTGATAATAAAAGTGTCTAGTTTATTCATAAAACAATGTAAAAGTATAAATCATTTAGTTCTTAATTTCACAAATATAATATTGTATACTTACTTTTTTGTTAAATTCTAGGTGTTTTTATTTAAAATTAATATCGTTTTTGGTTGAAAATTCAACTACTTTATTTAGAGTTAAAATGCTTTGTTAATTGTTAATTTTATTGGTTGGAGAATTTTCTCTTTTGTTGAAAATTTAACTACTTTGTTAAATTTTTTATTTAAATTAATTTTTTAAACTAAGAATTAAAATATAAAATGTGTTGTTAAAAACTGATTTTTTTTCTTTGCCACTAAATTTTTTCTCACTTTCGCTTCTTACCAATTTTTAGAAAATTATTAAATTTTAATAAACAACATATTTAAGAGGCGAACGATTTTATGACTTGAAGTTGCACTGTCTGTCTGATTTGAAATGGATTCGGAACTAACAATGTTAGTTAATCTTTAGCAATGTTAAATTACGTAAGTGTTTTTTGTTTGAAAGTATTGGTTTTTTCATAAAAATAATTTAATTTTAAAGAATATTCACAATTTTCAACACTTAGGTTATGTTGGTGTGAGTTTAACCTGAAATTGGTATTTTGTAACAAAAAAACCTTAGATGTAAATCCAATGCTTTTTGTTGAAAATAATGAAAATTTATAAGCTTCATCAATTTCTGTGTTATGGGGTTTCGTCGAAAATTTAAATTTGTATAAAAATCATTCGATTTCAAAAAAGATTCATGATTGTTGAAAATTAGTATGTATTTTCAAACAAAAATCATGATAATTTAAATATTAACAATTTTAGATGATGCTAGTATTTTTTGCCGGAAATTGATATTTTTGACTGAAAATGTAACGGTTTGATTATCTGAAATATTATATATGAATTCTAAAGTCAAGACATCAATTATAAAAAATAACGTCCTTGTTTTTCTATTATTTAAGTTAATATAGCATTAGTTACTATAAAATACTAAAATCTTGCATTACTTTTAATTTTATAGTTTATTTTGAAAAGATGGCGTGTTTGTCACCTAGTTTCATTAAATACAAAATAATTCGGATTTTTTCCTTTACAATAAAAAAATAAAATAAAACAGCAGAAAATAAATAAATGGAATGAAAATTAGAGAATGTTTAAAGCTTTTTATGTTAATATAAGTATATTTTGGTATGATCCATTCACATTACACATATATTTATAATAGAATACATAAAATAAAATTTGATTGGAGTTAATTAGACGATACATAAATATTTCTTTGTCGACAATAGTTTTGATCTCGCAGTACTGAAAATCACTGCCTACGTATGCAATCCATATAAAATATCCATTATTAAATTGTAATATTTCCATATTTTCAATTGTGAATTTGTAATACGCAATTTCTGAAATTGATCATTTAAAAATTTATAGCACTCAAAATTGTTCAATGATAAAATAATTGATGCGCTTGAAATGGAACAATTTAAACTATCAGCTACTGTTTTAATAAAAATTATAGATTCCATATTCTAATTTAAAAACTAGAAATAACTTCAGGGAGTCGAATTTTGGACAATAACTTCTTCGAAGAAACCCATCATCTTCTCCAGATCCAGATTTTCTAATACCAATCTGTGCTCTAATCCTAATATCGGATTGTAAATTAAAAACTTTTTGCACACTTTTTTTTCGCTGATATAATAATGAAGAGCGTCTAAAATTAGGGGTAAAAACATATTCTTGTTAATAGCGCATTTCTTCGAAGTTTTCAATTTTATGATGCAATCCTCACTAATGATATCAGGTTTTGCCCAAAAATAGGTATTAAATAAAACAGGATTTATAGTCACAGTTTCTATGTTATTTATAGAAGAAATGTAATTTAAGACTTCTTTTATGTGTTCAAGATTTACAAATTCTGAATCAAAATCCACGTAAGGTTTTCTTATCTCATTTCTTTTGGCTATGTGGTAGTTCTGATGGGTTACTGAAATATTGTAAATCTGTTTCAAAATATCTAATGCTTTATTCTCTTTATTTACGTATATTTGATAATCAGAATCGCAATCCACTGTTGGCTGAATTAGCAGATGTTCTACTTGTTCATTAGTTGCATCTCGATTTTGCAAGTTATATATATGTTTTTTAATGACATAAGGATAAAATACTCCGTTCAAATCTATAAGATTGTTTTTGATTATATAATCTGAATAAAAGCATGGATTGTGGACTTCCTTTGTATGAATTATGGTAATTCCACCGAAACATTGGTACAGTCTTACATAATGATAAGGATGCATTTCTTGCAACAATTTGGGAACAGAGTTTCGATTAAGTTTCATCTCAATGATATTTTGTTCCGACGAATGAACTTTTTCGATGATAAAGTTGTCGATGAATTTTTCAAATTCAGGATATTCAGCATTATTCCTTAGATAGGAGGTTCTTAGGCAATAATCTTCATCGATTTCGCAGATCTCTTTTAGAGTTTTTCCCGTGTATTTCCCGCTTGAAATGACAGTCATTCCCCAGTCGGTTATATCCTCCATCTTTTAAGAAATTTAAATGAAATTATTTTCAATAAAGAAGGTGAAGCAAACAACAGATTTTAAAAAACACTTTTATAATTCAAGAACTTCAAGTTCAAGCATTCAAAATAAGAGTTGGGAATTGAAGCGTTTAAAATTCAATAATTTTGCACAACGCCCCGTCCGAAAGTTCGATTTTCGACGCCTGTGTACGCATCGAAAGCAGCCGATTGCAGACTACTGTACTTTCCTCCCGTTACGTCATCTACTTTCTGCCCTAGGGAAGAAAGTGAATTTCAGTCTTTCTTTCGATAGATAGGTCAGTGAGCGATGACTTTGAGTTAAACAGCCTGATCTATTGCGCACGTGTCCACCAAAAATTTAAAAAGTTTTCAGTTTCCAAAATTGAACATTTTTCTGAAAATTATTAAAATTTTAGAAATTTTTGGAAATTTTAAAAACTTGGAAGTTTGCAAATTTTTATTTAATAATATTTAGAAAAGTTGTACAAATGTTAGAAATTCTTGAAAGTTTTTGAAATTTTGAAAATATTTATTATTTAAAAATTTTTGAAAAGCTTCAAATTTATTTGAAGTTTGAAAAATTTTAGAAATTTTGTCAGTTTTTGTAAATTTTGTAAATTTTTGTAAATTTTTTGGAAGGTTGAAAATTTTTGGGAATTCTAAGAAATTTTGAAAATTTTTTAAATTTTTTGAAATTTAAAAAATTTTGTTGAAAGTTTTAAATTTTTTTTAAAAAAGTTTGTGAATTATTAAAATTTTTGAAAATTTTTGAAATTTTACAAACTGAAAAAATTTTGGCAGTTTACGAAATTTTGTAAATTTTTCGAAAAGTGTAGAAGTTATTCAAATTTTTCTGAAATTTTGTAAACTTTTGGAAATTTTAAAAAAATAATCAAAATCTTTTAAATTTTTTTTAAATTTTAGATATTTTTTCAGTTAAAAATTTTTTTGAACATTTTGTGAATTATTAAAACTTTTTGTAAATTGTAAGCAATTTTGGAAAATTTTCGCCATTTTTCGAAAAGCTAGAAAATTATTAAAATTTTTAGAAATTTTAAAAACTATTAGAAGTTTGCAAATTTTTATTCAATAAAACTTTTAAAAATTGTAAGAATTTTATAAATCCTTAAAAGTTTGGGAAATTTTGAAAATATTGATTATTTCGAGATTTTTTGAAAGTTGAAAATTTGTTTCTAAAGTTTAAAAAGTTTTGTTAATTTTGTAAATTTTTGTAAATTTTGAAAACTTTTGGAAATTTTTTGAAAGTTCGAGAATTTTTGAAATCAGTACAATTTTTGGAAATTTTAAGAAAGTTTGAAATTTTTTTGAAAGTTTCAAAATTTTTAAAAAAGTTTAGAAATTATTAAAATTTTTGGAAATTTTGCAAATTGTGAAAAATTCTGGACATTTTTTAAAATGATTTCAAAAATTTTCAAAAAGTTCGGAAATCATCAAAAATTTTGGAATCTTTTCGACATTTTTTGAAAAGTTTGGGAAATATTTGAATTTTTAGAAATTTAAAAAACTTCTGGAAGTTTGCAAATTTTTATTCAATAAAATTTTTGAAAATTGTAAGAATTCTATAAATCCCTAAAAGTTTGGAAAATTTTGAAAATATTGATTATTTTGAAACTTTTTGAAAGTTTCGAATTTTTTTGGAAAGTTTAAAAATTTTTGTAAATGTTAAGAAAGTTTGAGATTTTTGTAAGTTTCAAAATTTTTAAAACAGTTTGGAAATTATTAAAACTTTTTGAAATTTTAAGAACTTGTAAAAGTTTGCAAATCTTTAATTATTACAATTTTTGTAAATCGTCAAAATTTTATAAATTCTTCACAGTTTGGGAAATTTTAAAAATATTCATTATTTTGAAATTTTTTTAAAGTTTAAATTTTTTTTCTAAAGCTTAACATTTTTTGTAAATTTTGTAAATTTTTGTATATTTTAGAAACTTTTGGGAATTTTTCAGAAGTTCGAAAATTTTTGAAATTAATATAATTTTTGTAAATTTTAAGAAAGTTTATAATTTTTTGAGCTTAAAAATTTTTAAAAAAATTTGGAAATCATTACAATTTTTGAAAATTTTGAAAATTGTGAAAAATTCTAGACATTTTTCGAAATGATTTCAAAAATTTTCAAAAAAATCAAAAATTTTCAAAATTTTCGAAATTAAAAAAAAATAGAAAATTTTTGGAAATTTTGAAATTTTTTCTAAATCACAAATTTTTTTAAGCAGTTATTAAAATTTTTGGAGATTAAAAAGATTTTAAAGTTTTTAACTTTTTTGAAGTTTGAAAAATTTTGGAAATTCGTGCAAATTGTGAAAAATATTCGAAATTTTTTGGAAGTTTGTACATTATTTGAAAAGCTTGGAAATTATTCAAATTCTAAAAAATTTTGTAATCATTTGGAAATTTTTTGAGAATTTTTAAATTTTTGAACTGACTAAAATTTTTGGAGATTAAAAAAAATTTGGAAATATTTGAAATGATTTAAATTTTTGGAAATTTTAAAAAATTTGAAAATTTTTTGAAATTTTGAACTTGTTTGAAACTTTCCAATTTTGCCAAAAGTGTAGAAATTACTAAAATTTTCGGAAAGTTTTAACATTCTTTAAAAATTTTTTTAATTTTTCAAAAAGTTTGGAAATTATTAAAATTTTCGTAAACTTAAAAAAAATTGGGAAATTTGTAGAAATTATTAAATTTTTTGAAAGTAATACAATTTTTTGAAAAGTTTGAAAATTATTAAATTTTTTAGAAATTTATGGAAATTATTAAATTTTTTAGAAATTTATGGAAATTTAAAAAAATTTTGGAAATTTCTGGAAATCATTAAATTTTCTGAAAGTAATAAAATTTTGTGAAAAGTTTGGAAATAATAAAAATTTTCAGAATTTTTAGAAATTTAAAAAAATGTTGGATATTTTAATTAAATTTTTAAATTTTTCAAAAATTTGGGATTTTCGAAAGTTTTTGCATGCCTTTTCAAGGCAATACATAGTTCCTTGGCTACTATGCCTCTTTAGTTCTGTGCCTTTAGCTCTCCAAATGATCAGTTGTCAAAATTGGAAATGCCCAACTGACAGTCGAACTTTCAGCAGGCTTGTTGTGAAAAGAAGTATACGTGCCAAGGGAAAACGCAGTTTCTCGACTCGTGTGATTGCTTCCCCTCGCTTCGCTCGGGTAGCAATCTTGCCGCGTAATCTACTATTAAATTGAAATCCTTTCATACCAGACAATTTTACGTTTTAATAAGAATAATCATAAAGTTTTTATATATCAAGTCAGAAAAACGGAATAAGTTTAAAGAGAAATTCCTTTAAAATTAAAATCGTTTATAGTATGAAGCTTTTACTTAGAAAATTGAATTTCCATTGAAAACACCTAAAATCAAAGATTTAAAACTGAAACTAAAAAATTGCAATATTTTGAATTGTTTCATACAAAATAATACACAAAACAAATGAAAATTATATATTATTTTTCCATCTGAGTTAACAATAATTTTAACGAAGTGTCTAGGCTCACCGAAAATATTTATACTTCGCTCACCGGATTCCGGTGAACCTAGCCGCCCTTTTCCAGTTTCCCTGGGATCACTGAAAAAACTGGATCTACTCTCACCGAATTTCGGTGAACCTAAACATGGCATAATTTGAAACATTAATTAAATGATTTTAAAATTTTACCGTTTTTCATTTAAAATATTAAAAAATGTAAAGTGCTAAATAAAAAATTTTAATATTACAGGATCCTGAATTAAAAGATTTATTATTATAAATGCATTAAATTTAAATTATTATCTTAAACAATCTTGAAAATTTGTAATTAATTACCGTATAATATCTATTTAAGATTTTGAATAAACTGTCTTTCAAATTGGACAAGAAGTTAAAACTTCGATGATTTAAAATAAATATGCAGTAAATTTGAAAAATTTTGAACTGAGTGTTTAAAATATCTTAATTATTTTATTTTCATATAAATAATTTTTAAAGGGTTTTAGGTATAAAAATCAAAGTAAAGAATCAAAAACTAAATAATTTATAATTGCGAATTATGTTGAAATTGTTTATTTTGTCATGCTCAATTTTTCAATTTTTATATTCTTGCACGTTATATTTAAAAAAATTCAATTGTAAGCTTTCATTTTAATACTATAAAAAATCTTAGTTTTAAAAGCTTTTTTATAATTTTTCAAGTTTGAACCTTCAGAGTTTAAAATCTTGGAAATGTGAAGTTATGAAATTACAAGTTTCTTCATTTTTACCGTCTTCAAATTTCTAATTTTTCAATTTAAAACCCTTTCGAATTCAGTTTCATCACAGTTCGGTAATTCAAGAATTATTAATACTTCCAAAATTGATAAAAAATGGATTATACTACCTTTTTGGACTTGTTGGTTCCTTGCCTTTAAAACAAAGTACTAGATTTTTACTTCTTAATCCACAAAAAACTGAGTGAATAAATCCGAATCAACCAGTGCGCCTCAAATGAAGTCGCAATGATGAAAATATACATAATCCAGATGCATATAGTATATACTATACAGTAGGTTTATAAAATACGCAGTACGCAGTTTGAGATACTATCATTCTTTTCAAGAGACTTATAAGAATTAATATCTATTTATAAAATTTCGTTTAGATTAGTATAAAAAAAATAACAATTCGCATTGTTTTTTCTTAAATGAAAAAGGAACAAATATTAACTTTAACTTGTTAATATCAACTTTCAGTTATAATTTGACTAATTTTAATATTCCTGCTGTGGTAGTACTGCAAAAAATATAATACAATTATATTATTTTACAAAAGAAACTAATATAATAAATAGAGCTTCAATAATCTTACATTCTCAGCAATTTGTGTAAGGGTTCTGGCCATTTCAGTGCCAGTTTGTTGCACCATCCTATACAAGAACCCATTTTTATTTTCTAGTAATAGAAATGGATTGTTAAACTCCTGAAAATAAGGATTTTTA
>JAUELO010000087.1:2482515-2498045 GCA_032357855.1 Amphibolips quercusostensackenii | reverse complement strand
TCCTAAGTTTTCGACGAAAAATACTGTGTACTTTAGGAGTAAAGTGTGGGAGAAATCGGAGAAATGTAAGACACATAACCTCAAAATACACATACCTTTACCAAATCTAGCAAAATTAAAATTTTTCTAATGATCACATAAGAAAAGAGTCGAGGGACGTCCGTTATCATGTTCTCTATAATTCCCCAAATTGTTAAGATGAAATGTTTATTATTGTGGGAGAAAAGCCGGGGGAACCTAACACTGCTATAATCGAGAATTTGCTAAGTATCACCAATGGTATCACATGCCCTTAAACCTGGTCAGAAAAAATTATAAATGTCAGGAAAAGCCTGAAAGAGCCCGGGAAATTGTATTATTTTGTTAAAAATTCAAGGATTTTGTTAGTCATTCTTTTTTGGTTGAAATTCGCCTTTTTGGGTTGAAAGTTCTTTTTTTATCTTTAAAAATTTATTTTTTTTCAACTAAAAATTTACCTATTCCATATAGGGTTAAAAATTTATCTTCTTTAGTTGAAAATTCCTTTATTTGGTTGAAAATTTGTCTTTTTTAATAGAATAATAATCTACTTGGTGAAAAATTTATATTTTATTGTTAAAAATTAATTTCTTTGATTGAAAATTTAATTATTTTTTTGAAAATTTGATTTCTTTGTAGTTAGCAATATTTTTTTTTTTAAACTAAAAATATAACTTTCATTTTTGGTCAACAATTAATTTTTTTTACTTCAAAATTCATGTATTTTGTTGGCAATTCATCCTTTTTAATGAAAAATTAATCTTCTTTGTTGAAACTTCATCTTTTTGGTCGAAAATTCAATTATTTTATTAAAAATGTATTTCTTGGTTGATGATTCGTCGTTTTAGCTCAAAATTCATTTCTTTTGATGAAAATTGAATCATTTTGTTACAAATTTATGTATTTTGTTGAAAATTCATCTTTTTAGTAGAAAATTATTGGAGAAAAATGAATCTTTTTGGTTAAAAATTAATTTCTTTGGTTGAAAATTTAACTATTTTTTTGAAAATTCATTTTTTTCAAGTGTTAAATGACTTTTTTTAAATTAAAAACTTAACTTTTCTATTTTTATTTAAAAATCCATATTTTTTTTAGATTTGAATTATTTGTTTAAAAATTCATGTATTTGGTTAAAAATTCATCTTTTTAGCTCAAAAATTCTTGAAGAAAAATGTATCTTTTTGGTTAAAAATTAATTTATTTGGTTAAAAATTTAACTATTTTTTTTAATTAATTTTTTTATGTTGAAAATGACTTTTTCAAATTCAAAACTTAACTATTCCATTTTTATTTGAAAACCCATCTTTTTTGTTAAAATTTCAACTATATTTGTTTCAAAATTCATCTTTTTGGGTAGAAAAGTAATCTGCTTAGCTGTAAATTTTTTTTTTTTTAATTTTTTGTCACTATAAAATTCATGTTATTTGTTGACAATTCGTCTTTTTAATTGAAAATTAATCTTTTTATTCGAAAACTCAACTATTTCGTTAAAAATGTATTGGTTTAGTTTTTGATTCAGCATTTTAGTTGAAAATTAATTTCTTTTGATAAAAATTGAACTATTTGATTGAAAATTTATGTATTTTGTTAAAAATACGTCTTTTTAGTAGAAAATTCCTGGAGTAAATTTATTTATTTATTTTTTTTAAAATTAATTTCTTTGGTTGAAAATTTAACTATTTTTATGAAAGTTCGTCTTTTTTAAATGGAAAATTACTTTTTTTAGCTAAAAACTAAACTTTTCTATTTTTGTTTGAAACTATCTTTTTTGTAAAAATTAGAACTGTTTGGTTGGTAATTGGCTTTTTTTAAATTGAAAACTTAACTATTCCCTTGTAATTTGAAAATCCATCTTTTTATTAACATTTGAACTATTTCTTTGAAAATTCATGTATTTGGTTCAAAATTCATCTCTTTGTAAAGAAAAGTAATCGTAGTTTAAAATTTATTTATTATTTTGAAAATTCGTTTTTTTTGTAGTTAAAAGCTAATTTTTTTAAGTGAAAATATAAGTGTTCTATTTTTGGTCGAAAAATTAAAAAAAAAAAACTATTTTGTTAAAAATTTATTTTTATAATAGAAAATAAATTCTTGGCTGAAAATATATCTTTTTAGTTAAAAATTTACATTCTTGGTTGAAAAGTCATTGCTTTGGTTGAAAATTTAACTAGTTTGTTGAAAATTCGTTTTTAAAATTTGAAAATTATTTTTTCTGCTAAAACCTTAACTATTCCATTTTTATTTGAAAACCCATTTTTTTATTTCAACTATTTGCTATTTTGTCGAAAAATCGTATTTTTTATAGAAAAGTACGTATTTTTTAATAGAAAAGTAATCTTCTCAGTTTAAAATTTATTTTTTAAATTGAAAATTCATTTATTCTGTGGAAAATTCGTTTTCTTTGTAGTGTAAAGCTAATTTTTTGAACTGAAAATACAAGTGTTCTATTTTTGGTCGAAAATTGATCTTTTTCACTTTAAAATTCATGTTATTTGTTGACAATTCGTCTCTTTAATGGAAAATTAATCTTCTTCGTTGAAAATTCATCTTTCTAGTCAAAAATTTAAGTATTTGGTTAAAAGTGCATATTTGTTTTTAATTGTTGATTTATAATTTTAGTTGAAAATTCATTTCTTTGGATACATCTTGAACTATTTTCTTGAAAAATTATCTTTTTAATAGAAAAAAATTCTTGGCTGAAAATTTATCTTTTTGGTTAAAAATTAATATTCTTGGATGAAAAGTCATTTCATTGGTTTAAAGTTTTAGTTTGTTGGAAATTCTTTTTTTAAATTTGAAAATTTAACTATTTTTTTTTAATTCATTATTTTTTACTTGAAAATTTATGTTTTGTAATTAAAAATTAAATTTTTTTAGTAGAAAATTAATATTCTTCCATTAAAAATTCAACTTTTTTGTAGGAAATTGTTTTTTTTTTTTGTTCAGAATTTAAGATTTCTATTGGAAATTAACTTCTTCGTTAAAAATTCATATTTTTGTGTTGAGAACTCAACATTTTGGATTAAATTTCTTTTTCTCTACTGATTAAGATATCTTTTCAGGTTGAAACTTTAACTCGAAAATTTAACTCCTATGTTGAAAAATTTCTGTTTTTGGTTTGAAAATTATTCTGTTTTGGTTGAGGATTCAACTACTATGTTGAAAATTCGTATTTATTGGTTGAATTTAATAGTTTTCGATCAAAAATTAAAATATTTTTTGGTTAGAATATCAACTATCATACATTTCGTTAAGAATTAATTTTTTTGGGTGAATATTTACCTCTTTGGTTAAAAATTTGACTATTTTGTTGAAAATTCCTTTTTTTTGTTGAAAATTATTTGTTTCAACTGAGCATTTAATTATTCTATTTTTCGTTCAAAGTTTAACTTTTTGAGTTGAAATCTCAACCATTTGGTTAAACATTCATCTATTTTGTTGAAAATGCGATTCACATTTTTCATTTATTTTTTAGGAAAAAGGTTTCTTGAGTAAGATTTTCCAAATCTGCTCATAATATTCTGTATGGCTGTAAAGCAAGACATTTTGAGTTTTTATTTTGTTTAAGTAGTGCAATATTATTAACTTTTAATTTGCAGTATAACTGACATCAGGGATTTATAGCCCTAGCTGAAATAGAATCAGTAAAATTACATTATTTAAACAAAATAAAAACTCAAATTTGCCACACAGGTGTTTCCTTAAATATTTTGAATAGTTTCCCAAGATCTGACCACAATATATTGATTTCTCTGATTATTGGTTACGAGACAGACTGCCATATGCCTTTAAGGTTATTAAAGCGACTTTACTTTGTTTATTATTTTCAGATAGTTTTCAAACGTTTTAAATATAAAAAAAGAGTATCGAGCCCTTTTTGAAATAAGTCAAATTCAATTCTAATTGCACTAAAATTATATATTTATTGAACAAAAAGTGTTTTGCCAGATTTTTGTTCAATTTCCTGCCTGACTTAATACTATAGTCTTCAAACAAAAATAAAAACAGAAAAAAATTATTTGGCTATTTTAAATATTTAATTTGAACTACACGTAAATCTGAGCATAAATTATTAGAAAGATACATTCTTATAAATTACTTAGAAGATGGTTAAGGTTGACCCTGCAAGTCTAGTTTAAAAGGCTCTTGGGCTGAAAATCAAATAAATTTCTATCATTTTTAATATTTAAATTCCAGTTGTGTGCCGCAAGGTGCACCAAAATCTGGATTCATCCAAGGCCTAAGCATGATCGGAGTCCAACAAATCGACAGAGTCGTTGAAGTTGTAGAAGAAACCCTGAAAGGAAACACAGTTCGCTTTTTAGCTCAAAAGAAGGAATCTGGTAAAAAAATAGGTGGAGCGTCTCTCGATCTTCCCAAGGTCCGAAGGAATCCTCTGATTGAGATCATAGCAATCAACACCGGCTGTTTGAATCAGTGCACTTACTGTAAAACGAAACACGCGAGAGGAGAACTCGGAAGTTATCCTCCCGAACAAATCGTCGAGCGAGCAAAACAAGCTTTCGAGGAAGGTGTTTGCGAATTATGGTTGACCTCCGAGGACACTGGAGCCTACGGAAAAGACATTGGTACCAGCCTTCCAGAATTACTCTGGAAATTAGTAGAGGTGATTCCAGAAGGTTGCATGATGCGAATCGGCATGACGAATCCACCCTACATCCTCGAACATTTAGAAGAGATAAGCAAAATTCTAAAACACCCAAGAGTCTACAGTTTTCTTCACGTCCCTGTCCAATCTGGAAGTGATCAGGTTCTTTTAGACATGAAAAGAGAATACACCAGAGCTAATTTTGAACATGTAGTCGAATTTTTACAGTCAAAAGTTCCAGGAGTTACAATCGCGACTGATATTATCTGTGGATTCCCGACGGAAACTGATCTCGATTTTTCATACACGATGACGCTCTGTGAAAAGTACAAGTTCCCGAGTTTATTCATCAACCAGTTTTTCCCAAGACCGGGAACACCAGCAGCCAGGATGACAAAAATCCCTACTCAGGACGTGAAGAAGAGGACGAAAAAACTTTCGGATTTCTTCCAATCTTATGAACCCTATGGACACAAAGTCGGCTCCGTGCAGAAGGTTCTTGTGACGGAAACTTCCCATGATAAATTGCACTATGTGGGTCATAATAAGTTCTATGAACAAGTTTTGGTTCCTATGAAAGAGGAATTTATGGGGAAAATGGTGACTGTTGAGATTGTTTCGGCTACCAAGCATTCGATGAAGGGGGAGCCACTTGATGAGGGAGTTTCACCTGCCTTGAAACCCAGCTTGGGGAAAGGAATCGTTTCTGGAGTTCCGGTGGAAATGCGACCATCGATTTTCAGAATGGTGGCTGTCGTCGGAATATTTTTCGCAGTGTTTGCAAGAATTTTATGGAAGTTTTTGACAATAAATTTGTAAGTTTGAAATGTGTTTTTAGTTCTTTCAAATTGACTTCTTTCTTTACAGATGATCCTAGAAAATGATAAATCTAGTAATACTTCAGCATAGAAAACTACAGATTTTTATGAAAAATCAAGATTTTTAATTAATGATTATGAAGATTTCATGGATCACAGTGGTAGGGAAAATATGGGAATTTTTTTTAGAATTTTTTTTTTCAAAATACCAGCTTAATGTGTTTTTAGTTCTTTCAAATTAATTTTTTTCAAGATGATCGTAAATAATTATAGATTTAGTAATAGTTCGGCACAGAAATCTACAGATTTTTAATTAATAATCATGAAGATTTCAGGAATTGAACCTACAAATAATCCTTTTCAATAACAAAAATCAGAAAAAACTTTATGCGAATGGAAAAATTTTATGTTTTTTAATATATTCTTGCGCGGTTATACTAATTATATTTAAAGTATATTAATATATTAATTATTGTAAATATGATATACGTTTTATGTCAGTAATTTTCGATAAAAATCAGTATTTTAAATAAAAAATTTCAATATAAAATGAACTTTGAAGAAAACGTCAAATTTTTAAAATTTTTAGGTTGTATTTATTTTTCATCAGAAGTTAGCATTTTTGCACAAAAATAATCAAGACTCTCCATTTTCAACAATTTTAGATAATTTTAGCGTTTTAGACCGAAAGATGTTATTTTTAATTAATTAAAATTAATTAAATTCTAAAAAAATAAAATTATTTTTAAATATTATTACCGTTTAGCATTGTTTAAACTGAAGTTATTAGATTTTAAAGTTCCATAATTCTTTAACAGTTCTGGATTACGTTAGCGTTTTACACCTAAAAATTGGTATTTTAAAACCAAAATAATCATTTAAACAAATTTTTTAAATCGTTTAACAATTTTAGATTATGTTACATTTTTTAGTCGGAAATTCGTATTTATAATAAAAAATTAGCTTTCAAAGAAGATTCACATATTTAAACAATTTTAGGTTACGTTAGTCTTTTACATCAAAAGTTGGTATTTTAAAATAAAAATCATTATAATTTAAGCAAGATTAATTTTGTTAACAATCTTGGATTACGTTAGTGTTTTTCTTTTGAAATTGGTATTATAATTAAAAAAATTAAATTTCCAAAAAAGTCCACAACGTTGAACAATTAAAGATTATGTTGATGTCTTACACCCTAAAAATTCGTATTGTAAGACAAAATCATTATATTTAGGACAAGAATTGCAATTTTCAAAAATTTTTATATTATATTAACGTTTTAAAGAGGAAATACGTTTTTTTAAACAAAAATCATTTTAAAAGTTCACCTTTTTTAATCATTTTAGGTTACGTTAGAATTTTACACTAAAAATTGGTATTAAAAAAAATATTATAATTTGGACAAGATTTAGAATCTTTTAACAATTTTGGATTATTTTGGTGTTTTTTGTCGGAAATTATTATTTTTTAATAAAAAAATTGTATTTCAAAGAAGTTTCACCTATTTCAACAATTTAGGTTATGTTTTACGCATTTAAAACAAAAACTATTATAATTTGAACAATATTTGCAATTTTGTAACAGTTTCACTTTGTATTACCATTTTTAATAGGAAATCAGTTATTTTAAACAAAAATCGTTATATTTCAAAGGAGGCTCACAGTTCTAAACAATTTTCTGTTAGATTATTCTTTTTCCACGAAAATTATTGGTATTTTTATACAAAATTATTAGAGTTTGAATAATATTTACAAATTTTCTACAACTTTAAGTATTGTTAGTGGGTTTCATCTGAAATTCAAAGTAAAAAATTGATAGATTCAAATCTGAAAAATAGAATAATAAAATATTTTAAAAAATAAAACTCACAATCTTGAAAAACTTGGAATTGTGGTAGTGTTTTTCGTCGGAAATAATAAATAAAAAACTATATTTTAAAGACGATTCACAACTTTTTAACAGTTTTAGATTATGTTGGCGTATTAAATCAAGAGTCTGTATTTTTGAGAAAAATGGTTAGATTTCAAAGACGATTGAAAATGAGTGTACAATTGTAGGTTAAGCTAACGGTTTTTACCGGCAATATAAAAAAAAATATATATTTATTTTTTTTCAAAGAAGATTAACAATTGTAGAATAATTTGAGGTTATGTTAACATTTTTTATCGGAAATTGGTCATTTCAGACAAAATAATACTTTAGAGAAAACTCAACTTTTTAGCATTATTTAAAGAGATTACTTATAAATAATAATAAATTGTGTAAAAAATTATTTTTGTTAAATTGAATTTAATATTACCTCACTTTGATTGAAAAGTTGACGAAAATTGGAAAATTCTAAAACGAACTGCAACGTTCAGCCTTATTCTAAGAGAATATTATTAGAAATAATAAATTGTTTGAACAATTACTTTTGTTAAATTTAATTGATTGTTGCCTCGCTGTAACTGAAAAGTTGAAAATAAGTTGAAAATTTCGGAAAAACCGCGACTCAAAATTCTAAATATCATGAAAAAAACGCGTTTATTTTTGTGTGGATTGGAATCAATTTTGGGCGATATGCATAAAAATTCGGAAAAAAATTCGAATGCATTTTGGACCATCCTGTTGTCTATATATTTTACGAAAGTATGATATATTTATTCTGAAGTTAATGAGCTCAAATTTAATAATCTAATTTCTATAAAAATTCCCTTTGACTAAGAATTTAGGCAAATATTTTAATTTTTAAATACACCTCTCGGTTATGTGCATTTAAACAATAATAAATAATAATAAGCAATAATAAACAATATTGTTCTGACTTTCTATTATATTATGTTAAATAATACAATAGTATACAATATTAATTTAATATTTTTATTCATAAATTGCCTGAGATAAAAAATAATAATAGTTTTCTACAAATTTTTTTTTAATTCCGTGATTTTTCCAGCTTTTTAACCGACCTGGTTCTAAAGAAGGTTTAGGATTTGGAATCAGAAATAAAAATACGGGTTTGAATATGTTTCAAAATTTACTAAATGAAGATAAATTCAAATACACTAATTGTTCTCTATCATGACGTAAAATACATGAACAGTATATATGAAATTGAGCATTTTTAGTGTACCGATTCAGAATTTGCATCCTTACTCTAAGCGTAGTTACAATAATAATAATAATAATAATAATAATAATAAGTCAGCTAGAAAAATATGACGATTTTCTATTAACTTATTGCATATACGATGCACATTTTATTTGGTATCACCTTTTCAATACTTAGAAATTTCTCTTTTTTCATTAAATAACTTAAGCCTAGAGAATGCAATTCGTGTTCCTACTAAATTCTGAGTATTAATTTCATGACAGAAAATGTGCGCCAAAAATAGAGAGCTTATAGTAGGCACGTTGATATTTTAAAGAAGAGAGGAAAGAATTCTCAAGCTTCCTAATAATAAAAAATATATATCACTGGACAATATAATACATTCAAGACAGGCACATTACCATCAAACTTTAAAATCAAAACTTGAAAACGGAAGTAAAAAATTACGAATAAATATACAATTTCAATCAATTTCTTCCCTCCTCTTCTTACAATAAAAAACCCTTTCTGTCATGGTTTCTCTCTCGCACTTATTAAACTAACTCATGCAAATTTCCTGTTAGAAAACCCCCTGGAGTTTGCGACTATAACACAAATAAAGACATTCTAAACCCCCGAAATTAGAAAGCGTCGTCAACACAAGATTCCGATCTCTGGAGAAAGTATAATTCCCTGTTTTTCACACTCTGCGAATTTAAAATCCAAACAACGGTTCTGGGTTCTTTTTTTCTTGTTTTTCGGGGCGGAATGCAATTTAGTCGCAGATTCAGAGGGGGCATTCTAAACGAGGAGCGGCGTCTACTTTGATTATTAAAGGGGGAAAAAATCGCTGCATTCGTGGTCCCGTAAGGAAGAAACCGGATCTGAACTTGAAACCCTAGTGTAAATCACTTGACCAGACACAGAGAGCTTGTAACTTAACAAAAGGAATGCGAACGAACGCGGAATACTGAAGATTTAAGTAGAACTTCTCTCTTTTTGGGCAATCGCCACGTCTTTTATTCACTGTTTAGAACGACTTGAGCAAATCAGTTCGAAATAAACTAAGAAAATCGAATAAATTCGCTTCTAGATTTCGCGGCATCTCTGCTTCCTTTATATTCTCTTAAATTGGTCATCCAGTTAGATCAAACAAAAACAAAATGATTCTATAAACAAAGTTTAGTTTACAAATCGATACCTAAACTTGACCAATTCATCAACATCGTAATGCTGCGAAGTTGGCAAAATAGAAATATCAAGATCAGTTTGTTTTTGTTTGAGTTTGGGTCACTTAGATTAATAAGGCACTCAATTTCCTCTACCGGGATCGCTAAATGACAACTCTCACAAAACTATACACATTCTCGCACTCTTAAAGATATGTAAATTTATGGCAAAATATCATTAAAACTATGGAACTGGGATTAGAGTACATTTGTTTATTGTACTGGTGTCTTAGTTGTACTGTAAAATTTGCAGCCTCGCAGAGATTTTTAATTACAACGAGGTATTCACAGGCAGGATTTGTTCGTCGGTTCAAAGAGCAGTTTTATTTGAGCCTTTCATTCCTAAACTAACAGTTGGAATGGTAATCTCAAAATATCTCAATATTCTTACACTACATTAATAAAATGGCAAAATTCTCTTTTACTTTAAACTATTTTGTAGCATTCTTTAAGAGGCTCTTGGAAAACAAATAAATACATGAGAGCAAAATGTGCACACACATACACACTTAATTTGCACAATTTTTTATTACACAAAAAGACAAGAATCGTTGAACGAATAAAATTTGGTTACTAAAGATACAGAAAATAAGAACCACGTTTAGCATTTTTTTTTGCACAAAATCGACTCGGACGTTGAACACCCGGAAATTTGCACTGACAAGGAGAGTGCTAGATAGTGTTTTTTGTTTAGACTCACAATTTTTGTAAATAAGATTCATGAGAAAAACGATTTTAAAGTTTTCAGCATCAATTTTTTGTGCATTTAAAGATGAACGAAAAATTGGATAGCAATACATTTAAAAAATGTCAGGGAAAACATTAAAGTCGATTTCTCAAAACTGGGGTCCTGGGAATTTATTTTTTCAAATTATGAACCCAAACAAAAAACACCTTATCTGACATTCGCCCTGTGAATATATATTACTCTACATGCGCTCGTGTATTTACATGCAGTCTTTTTTTCCAGCAGAATAATAAAAGTAATTTAGCTTTTTTAACTTAATTTAAAATCTTAGGACGAAGACACTTAAGGAATGGCATTGGCAAATTATCGTTGTTTAATTAATAAAAATATCAGAAAAATATGGTCTTAATCGTGGCAGGAATGAAAATTGATCTCTTTCCTTCAAGTTTGTACCGAAAATGTTGTATGGCAATCATTATGGCAAAAAATCGCACGAAGTTTACTCTCGTGTACACCAGGATGTGATTCGTGAAATAAGTTCGTTGGCTCAGGAAAAGCGATACAAATTTGTTTTGAATGATAAAGTTTTGATCGGTGGAGGAAAATTTTTTATCGAATCACAATTTGCAAAGCTTTAAGGTTTCCCTGAACAATCTTCCGTCCTTAAATCGATGTCTATCCGAAATAATACTTTCAAGCGACTGACGACGTAGAAAACTGTCCTCGGACGCGACTAGTAGGACACGAGAAAACAAAACGTTTCTTTCCGGTGAAAATAAAATCCTAGACACGCTGAGAGAAACGCTTCGTTGAATCGAGGCTTTTTGCCATTGGCGACTATTATATTAACAATTAAGATTAAATCGATTTTTACTTGCCCGAAATTTACAAATAAATAGGCAATCGACTCGACTACATATTTTCTCCGAAAGCAAGTCGAAGGGCAACAAAACAGAAATTTTTTTGGCATCTAGCAAATTAGGAGATTGAATTAAATTTATTTTCTTTAAAAAGACAGTTTGATCTGTAGTTGTCTGGTGGATAAAATTTTGAAGAATGGTGCCAACTGCCGAAAAATGCTGCTGAGCTTGACTCGTGGTAAAAAGTCGTTTTACTGGATGTCAAGAGTGGAGAAAAAGTTTCAATGAAGAATTGCAGACGAAGCACAAACCCTAATTGTAAAATTTTTACGGCGAGCGCAACAAAACTTTTATGGGCAGCGACTTCTTTTTTTCTATTTTTTTCCTTTCTTGCCCTTCGAGGATGCACAATAAACTCTTCCAGTTGCCTCGCATTGTGAAGTTCACAATCCTTTCAGAAGAGGAAATTTTTTAAATTTTGATTTGAAAATGTCTTAAACTAATTTGATCTAGACTTTTGTTTAGTGACTTCACATGCTTAAAATTAATCTTTGTAAAACTGCTTCGAGCAACATAGTCATTGCGGTGTAAAATAAATTCTGATGCAATATTTTCACTGGTGAAATAATATTTGTCCAGCGATTTCACAGTTTTAAAATATGAAAACTATCGAAAACTGGACCAACGTAAAATAGAAAAGTCATACAATGAAAATTGAGATCAGAATGAAAAATATGAATCTCTTTTTGCGAAAAGGTAAAAAACTTCTCAATGCGATGAAGAGAAACTTGTAGTTTCGGCTTTCGAACTTAATCAACTATCTAAATCTAAGCATTTCCGACACTGCTATAGCCGGCGAAGGTTCCTCTTGCTCTGTCTGGAACCGACGATGAGGGGCTTGTTTCGCTTCTTCGTCGGGGTGGCGAGTAATGGCGTTTTGCACGGTCCACTATGAGGATTGGACGAACACGTTGCGCAAAATTCGCTGGAACAGCTTTGCCTGGAACATCTGCCGACATTCTTTTCGATATCCACGTGGCACGGGAAAGTGCATTTTGGACAACGCAGCAAGTGCTCCCAGGGTGCGAGGGTGCGACTAGCCTGAAACAGAAAATCAATTAAATGTTATTAATTTCGTACAATAATCATTTGTTGACTTTTTAAATCACAAAAATGATAGAGGAATGAGTTTTAGACTCAGGGTAGCTGCTCAGAATTCACGGGGTTTTCTTAAGTTTCAAAAAATGTTCCGGTTAAAATTCCGGTTTAAATTCAAGCCTTTCAAACTATACAATTCATAATTTAAAGTGATCGAAAAAGAATTTCTAAATTAAAAAATTTAATATGGAATAAATCTAAATATGAAGTGACTCAAATTCAAAATTGAACATTTTCAAACTCAAAGGGCTCGATTTTGTATGAATCCAAAGCTTCAAAAAAGTAGACAATCTACAAAAAAACATTTCAAATTAGAATGTCTTAATTTATGAACATTGTAAATCTTTAAACAATTATTATTTATTTTATTTTAAAACAATAATGTTTAAGCTGAAGATTAAAAGCTTAGAAGCTTTTTAAGAATTTCGAAAGGTTTCAAGAGAATAAAAGATATTCTTAGAATTTCTGGTAAAATTAAAAATGAATTTTAACTTCGAAAAATAACTTTGAAAATAATATTTTAAAAGATTTCAAAACATTTCAAAAGATTTACAAAATTGTGAAATTTTAGTTTTTCAGGATTTAAAATTTAAAAAAAACTGAATTATTTCAAAAGATATTTAGAAGTTTTGAGAAGATTCGAAATAAATTTAAACCTTTAGAAAATTTCAAAAAGTTTAAAACAATATGTAGATTTTTAAAGACTTCGAACAAAAAGTTTAGAAGCTTTTTAAGAATTTTGAAGGGTTTTAAGAAATTAAAAAAATGATCTCAAAATCTCTGAAAAAATTAGAAATGATTTTTTTATTCAGAAAAAAATAATTTTAAGAGCATATTTAAAAAGATTTCAAAAATTTTCAAAATTGTGAAAAAAGAATCTCAGAACTTATGTCAATTTATGTAATTTTGCAAAAAAATTAAATTTTATTTTGAAAAATTAATCTTGAGAGAATATTTTAAATGATTTAAAAACATTTCAAAGGAATTCTAAAATTGTCAAAAAATAATCTAAGAGATTTTAAGACCATTTTTTTTAATTTTGCAGGATTAAGACTTTTTTTTGACTGAATTATTTTAAAAGCTATTTTAAAGTTGTGAAAAGATTTGGAAATAATGTAAACCTTGAGAAAATTTCCAAAAATCTTAAACAAAGTGTAGATTTTTTAAGTTTTTGAACAAAAAGTGTAGAAGCTTTTAAAAATTTAGAAAGGTTTCAAGCGAATTAAAAAAACGTTCTTATGATTTATGGGACAATTAAAAATGATTTTTTGCATTGAATAATTAACTTAAAGAGAATATTTGGAAATATTTAAAAACATTTCAAAAAATTTATAAAATTGTAAAAAAAGAATCTGGGAGATTTCAAGGGTATTTTGGCAATTTTGAAAAAAAATGTTTAATTTTAGAAAAAGTTCGAATCATTTTAAAACGTATTGAGAAATTTTAGAAGTTTTTAAGAGATAAAAAATATCTTAAGACTTGAAAAAAATAGAAAATAATTTAAACCTTGAGAAGATTTCCAAAAAAGTTTAGAAGTTTTCAAAGAATTTCGAATGGTTCTCAGAGAATTAAAAACACCTTTTTACTTTGAAAAATTACTTTTAAGAGAATATATAAAAATATTTCAAAAGATTTCCAAAATTGTCAAAAAAGAATTTGGGAGATTTTATGGCAATTTTTGTAATTTTGCACAAAAAAAATAAAATTTGAGGAAAAGTTCGAATCATTTTAAAAAGCATTTAGGAATTTTAGAAGTTTTTAAGAGATTAAAAATATTTTGAAACTTGAAAAGATTTCCGAAAATTTATTAAACATTTTTTAATTTCTTCGCAACTTCTATAAGTCCTAAACAGCTTTTAAGCATCGAATTTTTCTTAATATTTTCTAAAATTCTGTCAAATAAAAAAAGGCTTTAAAATTTTCTAGATTCATTTCGAAAGATCCTTGTTCTCAGATTTTAGAATTTAATTGTAGTTTGAATATAAGCGCACAAAAACTTCAAACAAAAATAAATAGTTACTTGAATTTTTTATTTTGTATTAAAAAATTTTAAGACTTTTTTGAAATTGTACAAGACTGAGCGATTGATATTGACTAATTTATAAAATTTAAATTTTTTAAGGCTTTCAATTGCAAAATTGTATAATTTGAAGACTTTTAATTTTAAATTGTTTAATTCTCGAAATTTTTAGTTCAGTATATTCAATTTTGAATGTCGTGAAGTTATAATTGTTCCAAGTATTCAGAGGCTTTAAGTTTTAAATTGCAAAATTTTAAACGATTTGAATTTAAAAAAACAAATTTTGAATTTTTTTTTACTTTTTTGAAGGATTACTCTTTAATTCTGAATCATTTAAACTTAAATCCAAACGATTTTTAATGTTTCAACCAAAAATTTAGATAACACTTTTAATGCAGAATGTTACATTTTTTAAATATTTAAGATATCAAACTTAAAGCTTCTTGAATATTAAGATTTTCATGTTAATTTCAATTTGTGTTTTTAATTTGAAATAATCTTATCCATCAAGTTTCGACCTAAAAATTGAACAAATCTGAACATTCAGGGTGACAAAAAACTTCATTTTCAAAATTCCCTGACTTTTTCCTGAGATCAACCCCGGTAAATTTTTCATTTTCATATTTTAATAAATATTAAAATATTTTGAAAGTGGAATAAAACATAACTAAAATTTTTAAAATTTAAAATGCCTTTTATAAAAATTCCGTGACTTTTGCATGCTTTTTTCAACATTTTGCTTTTTCCTCATTTTCAGGATTTTTAAATGATACAATTTAAAGAAATTGGAATCTGAAACCAAACAATGTTGTACACTTCCATCTAAACGGAATGCATTTTAAATTCTTCCAAAGGTGAAAAAGTGCCTCTCTGGTATTTTTCAAGTAAACATTTAAAATTGTAGACTTTTAAATTATGAACATTCCGGAATTAAAAAATTACAAATTTAGAAACCTGAAGATTAAAAATGTGCAAATTAAGCTTCCATTTAATTCCAAATCGACTAATTTTAATCTCCCCTAAAGAAAAATAGAAACCGAGCAAAAAATCCTTTTTTAAC
>JAUELO010000087.1:2410568-2423355 GCA_032357855.1 Amphibolips quercusostensackenii | reverse complement strand
TTACCAGGCGTGCTCTGGCGGACGTTGTCTGTTGCTGGGGAACGTGTAGTTGCGTAGTTGCGTCGTAGTTTCTTTCAAGGTCGTTCTTATTACAGTTTCATAGCTTTTTTCCTATCGACACGTGGAATTTGGGAGTAAAATATTCAAATGAGCAAACAAGCGTTAGATAATAGAATTTCGATTTTTTTCAGAGAAAATTGATAAAACTGAATTTGATTAATAATCTGATTATTTGGATAATGTAACTTGTTTTAAAATAATATACATCAATAAAATAATCTCTGATTTTTAATCGTCGAACTTTACAGATGATTGATTTATTTTTGTTATCTTTTTCAACAATCTTTAAACAAATGCGCCTGGGGATTGATAACCAGAAATACAGAAATGCATGACATTTTAATCAAATTAATTTTATTTTATATAATTTAAAAATCTTTGAAATAAACAGGAAAAGCGGAAATTAATAAATAATAATGCAAGTGAATGATCTGCATATAGTTAATTAAAACTTTCTTCCTGGCAAGAATAAATAAAAAAGTAGATTTCATTGTTATCTGTTTTGTACTCTGGCGTCGTGGTCTGTAATTGCATTATTTGCATTGTTTTGTCACTTGTCACGAACTGAGCAAAGCCAAGAGTAATCTTGTTTTTTAAATTAAATTGACAACGAGTAACGCTAATCATGGATACATCAACGAGTAAATCGGAATCTACTACGACTCCGAAACAAGCGATGGTGTACATTTGCGGTGGTAAGTTTTATTGCATATTTAACTAATCTAACCTCACTTTGTTTTTCACATAAGTATCTGATTTTATACGATTTGCACTAACGACTCGCGATTATTAATTTGCTATTTAAGATAAGTTGAGAAATCTATCAGAATTATGTAAAATACTGAGAAGTAGAATCGACAAATTAATGCGTCACTCAATTCGTCCAACGTGTTCATAACCTCAAAATTCCAAATGTGTGGGATGTTTCGTTTTTACATTCTTTGTTATAAGAGCCATAATTTGAGGTTCAATGTTTTTTAGCCATCTCCTGAAATTTTTTGACTTTTATTAGTGGTTTAGAAATGTTCAAAAAAGGCCTATGGTGTATGAAAAAACTGGGAAATCAGGGAAAATTCCGGGTTTTTATTGGACGGAAAAAGTCAGAGATTAGGAAGAAAAACTTGCTAGAGTCGGAGAGTGACTTAAAAAGAAAATTTTTAATAAGAATCTAGGAAAATAGATTAAGAATTTTAATTTAAAATTGTTTTCCGTTTATAAAAGTTTATGTGTTAAAAATTTCTGCCTTTCAATTTCTGACGAGAAAAAATTCGGTAATTTTGAAAATGAATTTTTGCGACCACCTTGATATAATATTCTTAATAGTAATGTTTTTTCCTTGTATTTCGATTTCTTTTTTCGCAGTTGCTTCCTCCTGATAAATATACTTTTAGTTACAAATTTTATTATTTGCTAGAAAATTCAAGTATTTTGTTACAAAGTCTTCCGTTTTGGTTAAAAATTCTTATTTTAGTGTTGAAATTTCAACTGAAATCTTTCTTTGTTAAAAATTACAACAAAAATTCATTCATCTGTTTTAGTAGAAATTTGGTATTTTGGATTGAAGTTTCCTCTTATTTGATTAAAAATATAACTGTTTGGTTGAAAATTAACTTTTTTGCTGAAAATTCGTCATTTTGGTTTGCAAATTTTTCATGTTTAGAATTAATTTTCGTACTCAAAACTTGAAATTTCCATTTTTGGTTGAAAATTGATCTTTTATTAGTTGAAAATTCAACTATTTGTTTAAAAATTCATCTATTTTGTGAAAAATTTGGCTTTTGTTTGAAAATTGATTTTATTGGTTGTAATGTCGTTTTTTTTTGTTTTTTTTTTACATTCATCTATGTAGTTGAAAATCCAACTGTTTTTGTTTAAAGTTTAATGATTTATAATGAAAATCGGCCAGTTGGTTGAAAATTTAATTAGTTTGTTAAAAATGAAAGTATTTTGTTAAAAAATCAGCTTTTTTGGTCGAGAATTCAACTGTTTAGATGAACTTTTGTCTATTTGAACAGAAATTTCATATTTTTGTGTTGAAAATTCAATTATTTGTTTAGAAACTTTTGTTTTTGGTTAAAAGTGTCATCGGTTTTGGTAGAAATTTCATCTTGTTTGGATAAAAATGAAACTTTTTGGTTAAAAATTAATCTTCTTTACATGTGGATTGAACTATTTTGTTGAAAATTCATCTTTTTTGGTTCAGATTCGTGTTTTTTTTTTTAGAAAATTCATCTTGTTGGGTGGAAGATAAACTGTTTTCTTGAAAATTAATATTTTGTCAGTTTAAAATTAGTTTAACTAAAAATTTAACTTTTCCCTTTTCGGTTGAAAATCGATCCTTTTTAGTTGAAAATTCGTCTTTTTTGGTAGAAAACTTCTTGGTATAAAATTTATGTTTCATTAAAATTCGTCTTCTTTGGTGTAATTTTCATTTTTTTTCGGTTGAAAATTGAACTCTTTGGTTGAAAAAGGAACTGTTTTTGTTAGAAGTTTGATCTTTTTTGTTTGGGAATTCGACCATATGGTTGAAAATTCATCTCTATAGGTAGAAAAATCAAGCATTTTTTTGAAAATTCATCCTTTTTTATTCATAATAATTTATCTTCTATGGTAAAAAATCATTGTTTTTGGTTGAAATGCATTTTTAAATTTTAATCTGAATTTTTTTTGGTTTATAAAAGATTCTATGTTAAAAATGTCACAAGCTTAAATTGCTGGTCTTTCAATATTATTGGCAAGAGAAAAGTTAGGGAATATGAAAAATCGAAAATGGTTTTCACCTTTCGTTTTTTTTTGAAATCTCATTTCTGTGGTACCATACGATCATTTTAAGACGAAAAAGGAAAAGAACCCTAGGGCGATTTTGGAATAAACTTGATTCTAAGAGATAAAATATTTCATTTTCTTTACGGGAAATTTTACAAAATTAAATTCTTATTGAGGCTGCTTTAGACAGAGGATACTCTGGAAGGAAGAAATTTTCAAAAAACTGATTAAATTTGACATCATGCACCTGTTCAAGCCTTTTTTATGACAAGTCACAGACTTCAAGCCAGTGAAGCTCCACTTTGGAGATTTTAAGTTATTTCCATGAAAATGTACGTAATAACCTCCAAAAAAAGTCAACTTGATTTCGAAATTCCTCTAAGGATTTTTTTCTTTTTGGTTTCAAAATTATGGTGAAGTATCACAGAAATTTGGAAAATTTCACGATATTGGAACTTGTTTCATTTTGTATGTTTCCAATTATAATATTCATTTTTATCCTCCGAGTAACATTTTTTTCAAAGCTTACATTTAAATTGACATAAATCTAAATTTATAAGTTTATTTTATAGTTATTAAACTAAAAACTGTAATAAGTTTAGATATTTTTAATTTCAAACATTGTGATATTAAATACTCTGTCATAAAAAATTTCAACATATTCAATATTTTATTACAGAATGCCATCACGACAATGAAATCAGAGCAAAGGATCCCATTCGATGCAGAGAATGTGGTTACAGAATCATGTACAAGAAGCGAACTAAACGCTGTAAGAAATGATCGAAATTATTTAAATTGAATACTTCCATTTTTTTCTATCAAGAAATAATCCATATTTTTTCTTTGTAGAAATAATCCGTAATTTTTCTGTTCATAAATAATGCGTATTTTTTCTGTTTAGAAATAATCCGTATTTTTTCTGTTTTAGTTGTTGTATTCGATGCTCGCTGATCAAATGGGCCAAGGATTCTGGAAGATTGATTTTTGACTAATTTAAAGTATGTAAGTCTTCATTGTAATATAAAAGAATGTTTTCAAATATATAACTCATTATTCGAATTGTATCAGCATCTCTTGTTTTTCATATATATTGGATTACAGTCTTTCTCTTAAAAACCTACGTTTCTCCTTTTCTTAAATCCCCCCTTTCCCCCTATTTTTGAAAAACTTTCCCTTTTTCTCTTTAAATATACGAAATTATTATTATTACTGCCGCGAGCAGCGGAAGCTTTTTTTACATATCTACCCAACCTGGAAATGCTAGGGTATTTTTTCGAGAGTGGGCTTCATTTTTTTTCAATTGCAATATGAAATTGAATAAAAATTATTCGTCACTTGTTAAAGATTTTTATTACTCTATTTAACTATTTTGTTAGAAATTTGTTTTTTTTTTTAATTACTTTTTTTAACTGAAAATTTCACTATTCTATTTTTGGTTGAAAATTGATCGTTATCAGTTAGATATTCAGGTATCTGGTCGAAATTTCAATCATTTTTTTCAAAATTGTTTTTTTTTTAAATTCATCTCACGTTGAAAAGTCGTCTTTTTTTGGTTAAACTCCACTATTTTGTATTAAAAATGGCATTTTTTGGTTCAAATAGCTACTAAATTTTTCGTTCAAAATAAATTTTTTATGAAATTAAAATTCAATTACTTGGTTGAAAGTTAAACTCTTGTTGAAAATTTTTTTTTATTGAATTAATTTTTTTAACTGAAAATGTAGCCCCATTATTTTAGCTAAAAAACCATCTCTTTGGTTGAGTATTAATTTTCAAACTAAAAACATAACTATTTAATTTTGGATTGAAAAAATATCTTTTTTAGTTCAACATATATGTATTTTGTTAAAAATTCAACTGTACCAGTTGAAGATTCATAATTTTAGTTGAAAATTTCTTGTTGTTTTTTTGGATAAACATTAATTTTCTTAACCGCAAATTTAACTATTCTGTTGAAAATTCAATTGTTTTGTTGAAAATTCGTCTTTTTGGCTAAAAAATTCAACAATTTGTTAGAAAATTAAACTATTTGGTTGAAAATTATCTGCTTTAGCTGAGGATTCAATTATTTTATTAAAAATTTGTTTAAATCCATCTGTTTTTTATTTTTCATTTATATCTAATTTTGTTGAAATATTAACTATCGCAACTATTACTACTTCCTTAGGTTTTTTTTTTGTTAAACATGAATTTTGTTATACGAAAATTCAACTATTTTGTCGAAAATTCAACTGATTGGTTGAAAGTTAAGTTTTTGTTGAAAATTGATAAAATCGATTTGAACATTCAATTGTTTTGTTAAAAAATTCGTCTTTGTCTTAAAAATTCAACAACTTTATAGAAAATTGAACCAATATTTGTTTGAAAATTAATTATTTTTAGTTGAGGATTCAATTATTGTATTAAAAATTCGATTGAATAAAATTTTTTTTTTTTTAATATCAACTATTACAACAACTACTACTGCTTTCTTAGAAGGTCTTTTTTTTCGTTAAAGATTAATATTTTTTTATTATTCTGGTTTGTTAAATATTAATTTTCCTAACCGGAAATTAAACTATTATGTCTTAAAAATTAAACAATTTGGTAGAAATTAAACTATTTGTTGGAAAATTAATTTGTTTTAGTTGAGGATTTAATTACTTTATTAAAAATTCGTTTAAATCCAGCTGTTTTTTATATTCAAATAAAATCTATTTTTGTGGATATAAACTATCACAACAACAGCTATTACTACTTTCTTAAAAGATCATTTTTTTGTTGTCAAAGATTCATAATTTTAGTTAAAAATTCGGTTTTTTTTTGTTAAACATTAATTTTGTTAACCCAAAATTTAACTATTTTGTTGAAAATTCAACTGATTGGTTTAAAGTTAACTTTTTGTTGAAAATTGATATCGATTTGAGAATTCAACTGTTTTGTTGAAAATTTGTTTAAATCCAGCTGTTTTTTATTTTCGAATAAAATATATTTTTGTTGAAATATCAACTATTACTACTTTTTCAAAAGTTTTTTTTTTAATGAAGGTTCATAATTTTAGTTGAAAATTCGTTTTTTTATTATTGAACATTAATTTTCTTACCCGAAAATCCAACAATATTGGTGAAAATTTAACTTTTTTATGGAAAATTCGTCTTTTCGTCTTAGACATTTCACAATTTGGTAGAAAATTGAACTATTTGGTTGGAAATTAATCTGTTTTAGTCCAGGATTCTAATTTCTTGTAAAAAAATAGTTTTTGATGATTAAACCTATCTGTTTTCATGTAAAAATAGTATATTTTTGTGGAAACATCAACCATTACTACTTTCCTAAAAGTTTATTTTTTGATTGAAGATACATAATTTTGATTAAAAATTCGTTTTTTTTGTTCAACAATAATTTTTGAACTGAACATTCAAATATTTGGTTAAAAATTTAAGTATTTTCTTGGAAATTTAACTGTTTTGTATAAAATTTGTCTCTTTGGGTTGAAAATTCAGCAATTTGCTAGAAAATTTAATTGTTTTGTTGAATTTTTTTTCCAGTTGAGGATTTAAGTTTTTCTTTTAATTCATTTTTATGGCTAAATCTTGCTGCTTTCTATTAAAAAATAAAATCTATTTCTTTTGAAACACCAACTATTACTACTTTCTTAAAAGTTCGTTTTTTTTGTTTGAAGATACATAATTTTAGTTGAACATGCGTTTCTTTTTTTTTGTAAGCATTAATTTTGTTCACTGAAAATTTTACCATTTTGTTAAAAATTTAACTGACTAGTTGAAAATTAACTTTTTTGTTGAAAATTTAATTGATTTGTTGAATATTCGCCTTTTTCCTTGAAAATTGAACTTTTGGTTGCAAATTATCTGTTTTAGCTGAGGATTAAATTATTTTACTAAAAAATCATTTAGCTGTTCTTTTATTTTTAAATTATATCTGTTTTTGTTGAAATATCAACTATTACAACAACAATTATTACTACTTTTTTAAAAGATCACTTTTTTGTTGAAGATCCATCATTTTAGTTTAACATTTGTTTTTTTTTCCTAGTCAAACATTAATTTTGTTAAAACAAATTTTAACTATTTTTTGGAAATTCGACTGTTTGGTTTGAAGTTTACTTTTTTGTTGAAAATTCAACTGATTGGTTTAAAGTTGAATTTTTTGTTGAAAATTGATATCGGTATGAGAGTTCAATTGTTTTTAAAAAAATTTGTTTAAATCCAGCTGTTTTTTATTTTTAAATAAAATATATTTTTGTTGAAATATCAACTATTACTACTTTTTCAAAAGTTCTTTTTTTAATGAAGATTCATAATTTTAGTTGAAATTTTTTTATTTTTATTGAACATTAATTTTGTTAACCGAAAATTTAACAATATTGTTGAAAATTTAACTGTTTTGTGTAAAATTCGTCTTTTTGTCTCACACATTAAACAATTTGGTAGAAAATTGATCTATTTGGTTGAAAATTACTCTGTTTTAGTGCAGGATTCTAATATCTTGTAAAAAAATAGTTTTTGGTGGTTAAACCCAGATTTTTATATTTAAAAATAGTCTATTTTTGTTGAAATATCAACAATTACTACTTTTAGGATTCTAGTATTTTGCTAAAAAATTCTTTTTTGATAAATCCAGCTTTTCTTCATTTGGAATCAAATCTATTTTTGGTTTTGAAATTTCAACTATCACAACAAATATTACTACTTTCTTAAAAGTCCATTTTTTGGTAGAAAATTAATAACAAAAAGTAAATAAATGATGACAATGTAATAGAAAAATTGGTTAAAAATTTGTTTTATTTTTCATTAAAATTAATTTTTATAACAAAAAATTGAAGTATTTTGTTAAAACTTCAACTAATTGGCTAACTTATTTGTTGTACTTTCATATTATATAGAGTGGAAAATTCAACTCTTTTATCAAAAATTTGTCCTTTTGGGTTAAAAATTCACCAGTTTTATAGAAAATTGAACTATTTGGTTGAAAATTATATGTTTTAGTTAAGGATTTATGTATTTTGTTAAAAAAATCGTTTTTCATGGTGAAATCCAGCTGTTGTTGATTTTAAAATAAACTGTTTTTGTTGAAATATTAACTATTACTACAAATATTACTACTTTCTTAAAAGTTTATTTTTTGGTTGAAGATGAATAATTTTAGTTGAAAATTCGTTTTTGTTCTGTTAATTGGAAATTCAACTGTTTTGTAGAAAATTTGGCTTTTTGTATGGAAAATTCAGAAATTGGGTAGAAAATTAAACTATTTGGTTGAAAATCATTTTTTTTTTCTTAGTTAAGGATTCAAGTTTTCTTTTCAAATTCATTTTTGATGGTTAAATCTTGCTGTTTTTGATTTAAAAGTAAAATCTATTTCTGTTGGAATATCAACTATTACTACTTTATTAAAATTTCATTTTTTTGTTTGAAGATACATGATTTTAGTTGAAAATTCTTCTTTTTTTTTGCTAAGCACTAATTTTGTAAACTAAAAATTTTACAATTTGTTGAAAATTCATATGACTAGTCAAAATTAACTTTTTTGTTGAAAATTCGTATTATCGAGTTGAAAATTTAACTGTTATGTATCAAATTTGGCTTTATGGATTGGAAATTCGGTATAAAATCTTTTTTTTTGTTGTTAAATCTTGCTGTTTTTTATTTAAAAATAATATCTATTTTTGTTGAAGTATCAACTATTACTACTTTATTAAAATTTGTTTTTTTTATTTATGAAGATACATAATTTTAGTTGAAAATTTGTTTTTTTGTCAAACACTAATTGTGTTAACTAAAAAATGTACTATTTTGTTAAACATTCAACTGAATAGTTGAAATTTAACTTTTTTGTTGAAAATTCGTATTATCGAGTTGAAAATTCAACTGTTTTGTATCAAATTAGGCTTTATGGATTGGAAATTCAGAAATTTGGCTTTTTGGATTGGAAATTCAGCCGTTGGGTAGGAAATTGAACTATTTGGTTGAAAATTAGTTGATTATTCAATCTTCTTTTTAATTCGTTTTTGATTGTTAAATCTAGCTGTTTTTCATCTCGAAATAAAATCTGCTTTTGTTGAAATTTAAACTATTACAACAATTATTATTACTTTTTTTAAAAGTTCATTTTTTGTAGAGAAGTAATCTTCTGTGTTGAAAATTCGTTTTTTTAAATGAAAATTAATTTTTTTGACTGAAAATGTAATTTCATTTGTTAACATTCAATTGATTGGTTGAAAATTACCCCTGTTGAAGATTCATATTATTAAGTTGAAAATTAATGCTCTTAAATTAAAATTTGACTACTCCATTTTAGTTTAAAAATTTTATTTTTTTATTTAAAAATTAAATTATTTAGTTAAAAATTGCTAGCACCGAAAAAAATATAAACTAAAAATAATTCAAACAAAATCTGGACTAACATCACATCCATAGTTCAAATTATTTAGTTGAAAATTGATGCAATTTATTGAAAAATCGTCTATTTCAGTAGAAAAATAATCTTCTTGATTGAAATTCTACAATTTCGCTAAAAATTTATGTATATAGTTGAGAATTCATCTTTTTTCGTAGAAAATTAATCTTCTGTTTAAAAAATTCATTTTTTTTTGGTTGAGGATTCAACTATTTGGTTACAAATTTGTTCTTCTTAGTTCATTTCAACTGTTTCTGATTGAAAATGAAAATCTTTTCTCGTTTTAAATATCAACAACTACATTCTTTGTTGAGAATGCTTTTTTTTCGTATTTACACGGACCTAACCTTTTTTTCGAAGTAGTATCAAAACAGTGTCATCGTTCAAAAAAAGTGTAAAATAGTGTCAACAAAGTCGTGAGTCCGAGGCCTGAAAACTATATATTTCTTCTAAAAAGATTGTTTCTTCTTTTCTAAATTTAAAAATAACCCTTCCACTTTTTGCGCTCTGATTCCTGAGGTTGATGAAAAAGGCGTGAAATATAGGCAATATTTGTTTTATTTACAATAAATAAATTACATTTTCATCAATAGATTAACAGAGTCGTGAAAATTGGGAAAGAAATCTGACATCAGCACTGGCAAAATGTTGGCGATCGACGACTCACAAAATTTATCGCTCCAACTTCCGAATACATATATAAAATCTTACTCCGGTCCCGTTGTCTGATATTCACTGGCAAAAAGCCATTTTGGTTCTAATGAAAATGTTTCGTGATACATTCTTTCCACCACACCTAAGGCAATATTGTATATAATATATACACATATCTTCGCAAAGCCTTAGTTTCTCCTGTATACGTTTATAAAATCCTAGACACCCTTACTTTTTATACAATATATATAAAACATTAGACGACGCCAACAATTTGTAAGTGTCAGTATCGATACACAAACAAGAATCGAACCGCTTATAAAATAGAAGGATGGCTTTAGCGATATTCCATTCATGCTCCTGGATGACAAGAATCAACAATGAATAATAATTAATGTTAGGAAACGATATCATTCGGACAAAAGCAATCGGTTTTCGTTATTAAAATCTAATACTGAGACTGGAAGCAGCCAAGCCAACGAAAAAACTTTAAGCTTTAGGTACATTTATCGAGTAAATCTAGCCATTGTTCATAACTTAAATAGACTTTATCATTTTTTAAATAGATTAAAAATCTTTCCCACTTTTAATAAAATTTCAGACTTCTATAGAAAGATATAATCCCCCTAATATTGAGCAAAGCCCTTTTCAAGATTTCGTAACTAAAACGCGTTACTTTTCAAAATTGTTCCTCGTTTTTACAATTCGGTATCATTAGATTCAAAGATATTATAACAAATTGTTAAGTTACCAAAATTTTTTTAATATCTTTGTTACAATGAACAGGGTGGCCGTATTAATAAAAAAATTCCTGGTCATTTCCAAGTTTGCAAAATTTTTTCACTGAACTGCAAATTAAAGCTCTCAAACTGAAACTCTTGCATTTTAAACTTTTAAAACTGAAGTTTAAATTTTTTTATTCATACGCTTCATTATTTACAAATGAACAATTTTAAATTAAATGCAGTTTAACTGCAACATTTTACATTTTTATAAATTGTACAGTTCAAAGTTCAGATTCAGTTCAAAAAATATATAAATCAACCTTATCATGTTTAATGCTCTACATTAAAAAATTAATTAATAAATTTGCAAACTTTCAAGATTATATCATTTTAACTGAACCTTTTTTTAAATTAGAAGTTAAATTAATTTAATTGTAAGTAGTTCCAAATCAATAATTGTTCAATTATTATTTATACACCTTTTTTTATTTATTTTCAAATATTCTTTAAAACTTGTTTTTTTTTTACAATAAGTTTTTGTTATAATTTTTGCCCCGAATATCAAGAAAATTTTTTGATTATCTTAAAACCTTTAAAATTCCTTGAAAAGCTTCAAAATTTTATTTCAAAATCTTCCAAAATCTACAAACGGTTCAAAACTTTTTGAAACCTTTCCAAATTTTTAAATTATTTTTGAAACTTTTTCAAAACTTCTAAATATATTTTTAAAATATTCGAATTTTTTCATAATTAAAAAAAAACGTCAAAACAAAAAATTTCCTTAAAATCTTCCACATTTTTTGACAAATTTGAAAATCTTTTGACACCTTTAAAAATATTCTCTTAAAATTAATTTTCAAAAATAAAAATTAATTTTTAATTTTTCTAGGAATCTTGAAACACTTTTTTAACCTTTCGCAAATTTTAAAAAGATTCCAATTTTTTTTTCGAAATCTGCAAAAATCTACATTTTGTTTTAAATTATTTGAAATATTTTCAAGTTTTAAATGAATTTTGAATCTTACCAAAACATCTAAACTCAAATATTTCCTAAATTAGTAAGTGTTCAATTGTTATTTATAAATAAAAAATCAACAACTTCACTCACAAAATATTTTTTTAAATATAATCATTAAAACTGCAACGTTCAAAGCTTAAATTTAGCTCTTCGAAATTTTAACGATTTAAGGCTTTCTATTTCAAAAAAATCAGTTTCAAACCGTTTGGTTTTAAATATTTAATTTATAATTACAAGTTTTACTACTAGTTTTTCAACATTTTTCGAAATTTTCAAAAAATAAAAAATAAAATTTTTCTGACAGTTAAGAAATTCCGATGGAAATTTTCACTAGATAACAATCATATAATATTGATAAATATAAAAAATTGTTGTTTTTCTTAATTAAAAAATTTCAAATTGAATTAAATTTGAAATTTTATAAATGTCTTTAATCTTGGATCTATTAATTTGAAGTTATTTTAAAGGTGAAAATAGTTTATAAAGTTATAATCGGTGGTTATTTGTGAAACTTTGAACAGATTCAGAATCGTCTTGTACAATCAATATTATTTTTTACTTTTTAATACAGTTTAGTACAGTTGAATTTAAAAAAAAAAACATTGACTTATTTATATTTACAGTTGATTAACTAAAAACGTTATTTGATCAACAATTGTCAACTTAAAAAGCTTTTAATTTTTAAACGTTTAAAACTGCATTTTAAAATTCTTTAAATTGAAAATGTACGCTCAAAAATAAAGATCTCTCAAAAAAGAGAAAAGATAGAAAGGTTATCGTAAATTGAGTTTCCTTCTAAAAATGCGTAAAATTCCCGTTAAAAAAAATAAATTCACTGTCACTTCCTAGTTTTTTGCGGTCCAGCGGCCACCCTGATGAATACAAAACTACTGATATGTGGGTTTTACTTTTGAACGCCTAAAGTATCTTTTGAAACCCCTTAAAAAATACATTTCACGAATCTTTTTTCGAAAATATACTACAGGTATATTTTTTTATCACAAATAAAACGTTTTGAATTCCGATCGCTAGGAATCCAAGAACTGTTTTTTTTAGAGAAATAGTTGGCTTGGCATTTCGAGAACACATGCACATCTTGGAAGCTCGTATCTAGTCTGTGAGAAGGACTGATAGAAATTACAATAGATATTACATCGACTGCTACGTT
>JAUELO010000087.1:2198619-2212326 GCA_032357855.1 Amphibolips quercusostensackenii | reverse complement strand
TTTGTAATTCTTTTTGGAAAAAGCAAGTAATAAGTAAGGTTTTCTCTGATAAAAACTTTCAATTTTGCTTGCAAAAAAAGTTCCCGCGTGATTACTATTAATTGACTCCCCACTCCCCTTTTAGATGTTGAAAAATGTGTAGATGACATCAGTTTTTTTAATTCTACGTTTTTTGTGCATTTCACGTAAAACTTCTAATAAGCAAAAAAATTCACAGAACATTAGTTATAGTCTCTTATAGCATGATGATTTATGTGGAACCTTATTAAAGATCGAATTTTTCATTTGAAACTTATTTTGTATGTATTGAATAAATACTTTTTGCTATTTTCTTTTAAGCTTCTGCTTGGAAAAGAAAATCGTCAGAAATTAAGGTTTAGAAATTCTTTCTTTATATGCTTCTAATGTATTAATGCAGTAAATGAGTTTTTGCATGACATTAGTGAATGAGAAATTAATTAGGTTATTGCACTGAAACGAAACAGTTAAATAATTCGATTATTCAATTTGTGAAAAAAAATTACACAAAATCAGCCTGCTATGAGAGACTGAACTGGTGTTCTTCTAAGAGCAAAAATAATTTTTTTTTTAGTTTTAGAGATAATATAATCTGCTTTAATTAATTTTCATACAATTTTTATGTAGCATGTATAGGGGACAAGATGTTATTCAAAAAGAAAAAGATTAAACTTTTTTTTATTGAAAAATTTGTTTAAGACGTCATAACTACAGAAATATTTATGCTAGAACATTCCCTTCTCATCTTTCTCACATTTTTTACAATCTAAAAGGAAGAAGAGAGTCAATGAATTGTTAAATTAATTTTCAACCAAAAAAGAACGAATTTTCAACCGAACAGTTAAATTTTTTACAAAAATAGTTTAGTTCAAAAATAATTTAATTTTTAATGAAAAAAATAATTGTCTAGAAAAAGACGAATTTCTAACCAAATACATGCATATTTAACCAAATACATGAAATTTTAATCAAATAGTTGAATTTTCAACAAAATAATTCAGCTTTCAATCAAAAAGATGGATTTTGAAGCGAAAATCTTAATTTTCTAAAAAAAAAAGAAATTTCAACAAAATACGTTAGTCTTCAACTAAGAAAGATAAATCATCACCAGAAAAATTAATTTTTAATCAAATAGTTCTATTTGCAACCAAGTAGTTGAATGATTACCTAAAAAAGATATGTTTTCAACTAAAAATGAAATACTTTAATTTTTAATTAAAAAAATTAATGCTTATTGAAAAAAACAAAATCAAACTAATTTAAATTTTCAATCAAATAGTTTAATATTCAAGCCAAAAGACAAAATTTTTAGAAGACAGTTGAATTTTCAATAAATATCTTTGGGTACAATTCATTTAAAATTAGGCAGACAGTCCATGCTCAAGACTCAGGATTATTCGCTACTCAAATATGTTGTTTTTTTATGTTGTTAATTCTGTATAACTAAAGTCACATTTTTTGGTAAAAATTTCAAATTTTTGTCGAAAATCATTTTTGGTAGAAAAATCAACTGTTTTGTTAAAACTTCATCTTTTTGGTTGAGGATTCAACTATTTTGTTGAAAATTCCTTTTTATTTTGGTTCAAAACTTAATTTTTTTTTAACTGAAAATTTAACTGTTCTATTTTTTATTGTGAATTTACGTTTTTTAGTAAAAATTCTGATATTTCGTTGAAAATTAAACAATTTCGTTAAAAGGTATCTTTTTGGTAGAAAAGGCAATGGTTCTGTTGAAAATTCATTTTTTTGTTTGAGGATTCACCTATTTTAATGAAAATTCTTTATTTTAATTAAAAAAGTAATTTTTAAACTAAAAATTAACCTAATACATTTTTTATTGTAAGTTTACTTTTTTAAATTAAAAATTAATAATTTAGTTAAAAATGAATGTGTTTTCTTACAAATTTGTGTTCTTTGTTAGAAAGTTAATATTCCTAGTACTTGGTTGAAAGTTTAACTACTCTGTTAAAAATTCATTTTTTTGTCTATAGATGCCTAATTTTGATTGCAATTTAATGTCTTTAGTTGAAAATTTAAGTATTTTATTGCAAATTCGTTTGTTTTTTTTTTGGAGAAAAACATAATATAACAGCTATAACATTCCTTTTTTTAAATTATTTGAGAATTTGTGATCTTTTTTCCTTTTTAGGAGTTTGACGTTAAATGCACCAAAAACAGAGAATTAAAAAAAAACTGATATCTTTCTCATATTTTTTAAAATCTGAAAGGGAAAGAAGAGTCAATAAATTGTTAAATTAATTTTTAACCAAAACAGAACGAATTTTCAACTAAATAGTTCAATTTTTTACAAAAATAGTTTGATTAAAAAATAATTTAATTTTCAATAAAAAGAATAATTGTCTAGAAAAAGACGAATTTCTAACAAAATACATGCATATTAAAACAAATACATGAAATTTTAATCAAATAGTTGAATTTTCAACAAAATAATTCAGCTTTCAATCAAAAAGACGGATTTTCAAGCAAGAATCTTAATTTAAAAAAAAGAAATTTCAACAAAATACGATAGTCTTTAACTAAGAAAGATAAATTATTACGAGAAAAATTAATTTTTAAACAAATAGTTTTATTTGCCACCAAGTAGTTGAATGATTGCATAAAAAGGTACGTTTTCAACTAAAAATCAAATACTTTAATTTTTAGTTAAAAATATTTATTTTCATAAAAAAAACTAAATTAAAATAATTAAAATTTTTAACCAAATAGTTTAATATTCAAGCCAAAAGACAAAATTTTTAGATGACAGTTGAATTTTCAATAAATATCTTTGGGTCCAATTCATTTAAAATGAGGCAGGCAGTCCATGCTCAAGACTCAGGATCATTTGCTACTCAAATATGTTGTTTTTTAATGTTTTTTTTTATGTTGTTAATTCTGTATAACTAAAGTCCGCTAGTGCATTTTCAGTTCAAAATTTATCTCTTTTTGTTAAAAATTCGACTCTTTTGTTGAAAATTCCTCTTTTTGGATAGAAAATTCGTCCTTTTGAAATAAAAATTTGTCCTTTTGGGTTGAAAATACATTTTCTAGCAAAAAAGACGTGAAAACGAGGAAAAGGGGAAGTTTTTTGAAAACCGGGGAAAAACTGGAATTTTAAAAAAAGGGGAAAAGAGGGGAATAGGGGAAAGAGTGTGGAGTCAGCAGTTATAGTATTCTAATTTTACTTCTTCTGTACTTCATCATGATCATGAGTAATGAGGATTCTTGACTGTCAAAATATTTGCTCTTGAAAATTTCGTAAACAAATCTACTTTATTTAACTATGTGACACATTCTATAGGCATAGAAATTCAGGTAGTAAAGTATAACGTACGCAATTGTGATTTATCTAAATAACGCTTGGAATTCGGAACGATTCTCAGAACCTCGAAGTTCGTACGACTTTTTGAGCTTTAAATAATATATTGTACGCGTACAAGTCATTCAAAAACAATGCCGAGGACGCTGAAATTTTGAAACGGATTCTTAGGTATTTTTAGATGAAAATTTCTGCAAGAAATTAACTAGTCAGCACTGCGGAATTACGATTAAAATTTAATTTTGGATATTATTGTAAAATTAGTAAACAAATAAATCTAATGTAATGCAGACTGATTCAAGTAATACGCTTTTAATCCAACGTAATCCACCTACAATCCAGGGTAATCCACATGTAAAACGTTAAATTCGAAGTAATTTAAGTAATCCAAATAATTTAATTTAATTTGGTTGAAAATTAATCTATTTGGTAGGAAATTTAACAATTTGGGTGAGGAAGTCATTTTTTTTGTAGCAAATTCAACTGTTGTCTTAAAAATTAAAGTGGAAATTCATTTTTTTTAACGGAAAATTAAATTATTTCATTTTCTATTTAAAACTGATCTTTTTCACTTAAAAATGTATGTATTTTGTTAAAAGTTGATTTTTTGGTTAACAACTTAACCATTTTGTTGAAAATGCACGTATTTTGATAAGTATTTTGATATTTTGATATATATATTTTTGGGTAGAAAATCAATCTTCTTGTTTTAAAATTCAACTACATGGTTGAAAATTCATGTATCTTATTCAAAATTCACATTTTATGGTAAACATTTAATATTTTTGTCAAAAAATCCATTATTTTGATAATAATTAATATACTTTATTATAAAATTAAAAGATTTTTTTTAAGTATCTTTTTTTGGTAGAAAAATCAACTGTTTTGCTGAAACTTCATCTTTTTGGTTGAGGATTTAACTATTTTGTTTAGAATCCCTTTTTATTTTGGTTCAAAACTTAATTTTTTTAAACTGAAAATTAAACAATTTCGTTAAAAGGTATCTTTTTGGTAGAAAAGGCAATGGTTCTGTTGAAAATTCATTTTTTTGTTTGAGGATTCACCTATTTTGATGAAAATTGTTTATTTTAATTAAAAAAAGTAATTTTTAAGCTAAAAATTAACCTAATCCATTTTTTATTGTAAGTTTACTTTTTAAAATTAGAATTTAATAATTTAGTTAAAAATGAATGTGTTTTCTTACAAATTTGTCTTCTTTGTTAAAAAGTTAATATTCCTAGTACTTGGTTGAAAGTTTAACTGCTATGTTAAAAGTTTATTTTTTTGTCTATAGATGCATAATTATGATTGCAAGTTAAGGTCTTTAGTTAAAAATTTAAGTATTTTATTGCAAATTCGTTTCTTTTTTGTTTGAAAAATGATTATTTTTAAATAAAAATGTAACTATTCTATGTTTTAGTTTAAAAAAATGTATCTTTTTTAATTGAAAATTTAAGTATTGGTTAAAAATTTTTATATCTCGGTAAAAAATTCATCTTCCTAGTTAAAAATTCATGTTTCTGATCGAAAATTTCACTGTTTAGTAAAAAATTAATGTTAAAATTTTTGTTTTTTTTTTGGTAGAAAATTGAGGTTCTTACTAAAAAATTAATCTCTTCTGTTTGAAAACGTAATTATTTTGTTGAAAATTCACCTATTTGCTTGAAAATAATGTATTTTATTAAAAATTCATGTTATCTGGTAGAAAATTAATATTCTTCCTTGAGAATTCAACAACTTTATTAAAAATCACGTATTTTGTTAAAAGTTCATCTTTTTAGCTAATAAGTTAACTATTTTGTTAAATATTCATGTATTTTGATAAGCATTTTGACGTTTTGATATATTTTTGGGTAGAAAAATTATTTTCTTACTTGAAAATTCAACTACATGGTTAAAAATTCATGTATTTTATTGAAAATTCACATTTTTAGGTAAAAATTTAATCGTCTTGTTGAAAAATCCACTATTTGGTTAAGTTGTAAATTCATCTTTTTGGTTGAGGATTCAACTATTTTGTAGAAAATTCTTTATTTTTGGTTTGAAAGTTAATTTTTGTTAACTGAACATTTAACTATTCTATTCTATATTGGAAATTTAACTTTTTTATTTAAAAATTCAATTATTTGTTTGAAAATTCCTGTATTTTGCTAAAAATTCGTCTCTTTGGGAAGAAGATTAATATTCTTGATTAAAAATTTAACAATTTGCTTAAAAATTGAACAATTTTGTCAAAAAGTATTTTTTTTGTAGAAAAGTAAACGGATTTGTTAAAAATTAATTTTTCTGGTTGAGGATTCGACTATTTAGATAAAAAATCTGTTTTCTTTGTCAAAAAAGTGATTTTTTAATAGAAAATTTAACTAATCCATCTTTGAAAATGCGCATATTTTTTTAAAAATTTGTCTGTTTTTGGTAGAAAATTAGTATTCCTGGTGCTTCGTTGAAAGTTTATCTACTATATTAAAAATTCACTTTTTGCCTCGATGAATAATTTCGGTTGAAATTCAATTTCTTTGGTGGAATATTTAAGTATTTTGTTGCATATTCGTTTTTTAGTGAAAAATTAATTTTTTAAAATAAAAATGTAAACATGCCATGTTTTTGCTAAAAAAATTCTTTTTTCTATTTGGAAATCCAAGTATTGGTTAAAAATTTGTATTTGTCAGTAAAAAATTCATCTTTTTGGTTAAAAATTCATGTTTCTGATAGAAAATTCCACTATTCAGTAAAAAATTAATATACCTTATTGAAAATTCAACAATTTAGTTTAAAAGTATCAGTTTTGTTTTAAAAGACAATTAATTTGTTGAAAATTCATTTTTTGTTTGAGAAGTCATCTATTTTGATGAAAATTATTTTTTTTCCAAAATTAATTTTTTTAATTGAAAAGTTAACTAATCTATTTTGTAATGTAAATTCGCCTTTCTCAATTGAAATTTAAGCAATTATGTTACAAACGTATGTATTTTTCAAAAGTTGTATTTCTGGACAAGATTTACAATATCTAAATATGGCTTCTTACATTTTATTACAAAAAATTCAGCAGGGCAGTTTATTAAACAATTTAATTATATATTTTATCATGAATATTTTTTCTCAAATTGCTTGGCCGACTTTGATTCTAGAAATTCATATTGTTGTACCTGTCAGATTTTTTGTATCGGAGAGATTTTCGGTGGATTTTCACGTTTTTTTTAATTGAAAAAAAGAGAGGAAGGTACACTTAATTAATTAAATTCAAGTTAAATTACTAATTTACTGAATATGAAAAATGAAATTAATCGTTCAAACAATTTTCGTTCAAAATTAATTTAATTTAATTGATTTATTGAATTATATTATTTATTGAATTTTAATTCAATTAAATGGTACCATATTATTCAGAAAAAAGTTCGATTCGATTTTTCAGCTTAAATTCAAAATAAAGAGTAGCTATGTTTACTTAAGTTAACCGATAATTTATTTTCTATAAGATTCTATAGAAATATATTTTATCCTCTCGAATAAAAAATGCATCATTGTTGAATGAATGTAAAAAAAATTAATTTTTCACCTATGCTCACTTTTGCAACCTAGTCTATTTAACTGATTTACACCAAATTTTAATAATTTTGTTTCAAAATAAAAAAATGTTTCACACTCATCTCGCGTAAATTGGCCGCTCATTAGTTGCCCGTCTCAACGGTTGTTTACGCTTGACTGGTTCTGTCTTCCCCTAAACGTCCCTTGACGGCCTACACTCGAAGTTTTGACATAAGAGTGTTCGCTCGTCGCTCTCAATCCGGTTCAAAATGGTTTTGAATAGCATATACTAGTTGACCGTCTACCCCCGAGGTCGGCCAAATTACGAGAGAAGAATGTAACCAATTTCGATCGTGAGGTTTGACGCCGAGGATGATTGTTTACATTTGATGGGTAGGGTCGAATGTCTGTCTTCAAACTCGACTGTCGAGGAATCGGCTGAACTTAAGACTTGGTTTTCTGTAGTTTTCCTCTTCCCTTGCCAAAACGTTAAGACAAATGTAAGCGCTTCTAATAAAGTCATATACACCTGCGGGTTATCATTGGTTGCGATGGCGTCTGGCGGTATATGCACTTATGTTAAAGGACCGTGGATGGCCCGTGTATTCACGTTAGTGTGCAAATGTCAAATGTCACAATATGTTGAATGTAAATAAACGTTAAATGATGCCCCCGCTAGAAAATCAGTTTTTCCCCTCTTTCCTCTGCAGCTTCGAAGCACGACATTGAGGATCCGACCCACAGGTATGAAAAGTGCCTAAATCATAGGGATATTAAAAAAAGTATCGTGTGCGACTCGGCGAAGAACTTTCTGTTTCTACGGTAAGGGAAATGTTTTCAGGACGACTAGTAGTGCGCTCGACTACGACTCGTCCTGAAAACATTTCCCTCTCCGTAGAAACAGAAAAATCTCCCCCCAGTTATACAATATACTATTTAACCGCTGTGCTATGGGACTAAAATGCACTAGCCTAACAATAAAATAACAATAATAATACCAAACCCCCAGTATTTTCTGTGAAAGGGGCTGAAACCGCGTGCAAGTGTTATAAAAAATAACTTATAAATTTTAAAATAATAAAACTTTAAAAAATAATTGGAGCTTGTCAGTGGGAAGAGTTTACGATGCAAATTACGGTTAAAAAGTGAACAAGAGGAGATACAGCACTTTGGCAAATTGCCATCTTGTCCCGTGGCCGCTATAGCGAGGAACACGGAATTCCCTAATTCTCACGAGCTTGAGCCTTCATATATTTTGGGATCACGAACGCCGGAAGCCGGACTTACAAATTTGGAGTTGTGACCCATTTTTTGCGATTTTCAACCTCTCTGTCTCTCTTTTTCTCTCTTTTCCTTGAACTACTCCCACAGTGGTTACCGGATTCGCTTGCAGATTCCAGGAAAATCCACTCTTGGCATCGAGAATCCTCCACATTCTTCAGCTCTTAACCCATTTCTCTAGAATTACGCCAATTGAGTATGAAATGAGCAATCAAGCTCTTTGTAAATAAAACGGTATTTCATGGCTAATGAACTGTTAATTCATTTGACAAAGAAACAAAATGGTTTATTTCGTTTATTTAATTACATTGTGGTTGTCTCCTAAAATACATAATTCAGGGCGTCCAAAAAACTTTATTTTTAAACTTTTCTGATTCACCCTAATTTTTCCATAAACAATTTGTAATTTTTTCTGAAGAAAGACTTCTTGTTCAAAGACTTTTCAATATATTTAAATTTTAATCTTGTTACATTTTTAACACAGAGAATTTATGAACGAAATAAAACAATTTTAGATAAAAAATTTTTGATATATTTATTTATTTTAAGCAAAAAAAAAACTTTTCTACCAAAAAAGATGAACTTTCCATCTAAAAGGACGAATTTTTAGCAAAACAGTTGAATTATCGACCAAAAAGATGCTATTTTAACAAAATAGTTCCATTTTCAAAAAAATAGTTAAATTTTTAAATAAATTGTTGAAATTTCCACCTGAAAAGGTAAATTGTTAACCCAATGGTCGAATTTTTAAACAAAAAATATTCAAACAAAAAGAGTTGCATTTTAACTAAAAAATGTTCAACAAAAAAATATAAATTTATTGTCTGAATAGACAAATGTTCAATAAAATGCATGAATTTTCATACAAATAGTTAAACTTTCAGGTAAAAAAGATAAATTTTTCATCAAAAATGGAAAAGTTTACTTTTTAGTGAAAAACCCTAATTTTCAAACCAAAAATGATTTTTCAACAAAATGGTCAAATCTTCAACCGAAAAGATGAATTTTGAACTATAATGAAGATTTTTCTAATCAAAAACATTGATTTTTATCAAATAAAGATTTTTCAATAAAGAAAGAAAAATGGGTTGATTCAAATTGTTGAACTTTGAAGCCAATAAGCAAATTTTTAATCCAAAAATATGGATCTGCAACAAAAAAGTTCATTGTCCATTAAATGATTACATTTTTAATAAAACATGTAAAATTTTCAAAACAAAAAGTTTAGTTTTCTACCAAGAGAAATGAATTTTTAACAAAATATTTAAATTTTTAACAAAATAGTGAAATTTTTAACCAAATAATTGAATCTTCAACCAAATAAGGTATATTGTTAACTATATTTTTTAGAAAACAGTTGACTTTTTTACCAAAAAAGATAACCGTCTCACACAATACTTGAATTTTCACCAAAATAATTAAATTTTCTACAAAAGGGTAAAATTTTCAAACAAAAAAAATCAAACTTGATTAAAAAATAGATGAATCTTTAACCAAATAGTTAAATATATAATAAAAAAAATATGAACTCTTGAAAAAAAACGTAATGATTCATATTTTAACTAAAGCAGATGAAATTTCTACCAAAAGAGATAAATTTTAAATCCAAAAAGACTGATTTTCAACCATGAAGAATAATTTTTTTCCAAAAAAGAAATTTTTTTAACAAGATGCATGAATTTTCATACAAATAATTAAATTTTCAATTGAAAAGAGAAATTTTCAATCAAAAATAAAAAAGTTTAATTTTTAGTGAAAAATGTTAATTTTTAACACCAAGAAAGCGATTTTTCAACAAATTAGTCGTACCTTCTACCAAAGCTATGAATTGATAACTAAAATAATAAATCCTCTGTTAAAAAGAATTAATTTTCAACAAATTAAGTTTTTTTAGTCCATAAGGAAAGAAGCACATCCAAATTGTTAAACATTCAAGCCAAAAGATGAAGTTTCATCATGAAAAGTTCATTTTCCACCAAACAGTTAAATTTTAAATTAAAAAAGTAGACATTTTAAACCAGAAAATTAGTTTTTACCAAAAAGATGAAATTTCTAAGGATTGTTGAATTTTCATACAAAGAGATGCATCTTCAATTTAAAAAAATTTTTAACAAATAAGTGCAACTTTTACCCAAGTATTTTGATTTTTATTTGAAAAAGATTAATATCTTACTAAATATAGTTAAAGTTTGAACCAAAGAAAAGAAATTGTAACTAAAATTATAAATTTTTTACAAAAAAAAAATAATTTTGCAACAAAATGGTTTCAGTTTCAATTAAAGAGATTAATTTTTAACTAAAATTATTAAACTTCAACTGGAATAGTTTAGTTTCAAATCAAAGAGATGAATTTCCAACTAAAATGATGATTTTTCAACATCAACAAAAAAAAAGATTTTTTAACAAAGCCGTTTCACCATCAACCGAGTAGTTTAATTTTTAATTAAAATGATAAATCCTCAACTGGATTAGTTAAGTTTTAAACCAAAGAGATGAATCTGCAACAAAAAAATTATTGTTTACCAAAGTGGTTCAACTGTTAACCGAGTAGTTCAATTTCCATCTAAAGAAGATGAATTTTCAGCTGACAATGTAATAGTAGATGTTTCAATGAAAAATATTTTAATTTTAAATAAAAAATAGTGGAGTTTAACAAAAAAAGACAACTTTAAAAAAAAATAGTTGAATCATTAATCAAAGAAGAATTATTTTCAACCAAAAAGTTGCATTTTGACCCAAAAAAGATGTAATTTTTACTAAAATGAGTTTTTAAACCAGAAAGATGAATATAAAATAGAACAGTTAAATTTTTAACAAAATTATTGCAATTTTAATCAAAGAATAAAATTTTTAACTAAAAATATAACTGCACACCTTAATTTTTAAAATTCCCTCATTTTCCCCTGACAATTAATATTCAAATACGAGAATCCTGAACTTGTAATATTTGTAATATAGAATTTGTTTAAACTGAATTAAACAATTTCAAATTAAAATTTGCATACTTTAAATTTATTATCCTTAACAGTTATTTAAAAGTTAATTATCCTGACCAATAAAATTCCATGGATTTCCCTAGTATCAGGTTTTCCCTGACCTACGGCTATCCTGCTATCGCATTAAAACCAACAAATAAATCGAAACTTTATTGAATGAAGTACTATTCATTAGAAAAACTATAAAATGCATGTTTCTAAAATAAATATTATGTTTTTCTACTCTTCATAGAAAGTGTAAAATGGAAGTTCTTAGTATGTGAGGAGTAGATATTCTTTCTTCCCAGAATATTTGATACGTAATAACCCTGTTTCTCTGAAATAAATTATTTTCGCGGAATATTATCGTTTTTTGACCATAGAAAGTAACAGAAAGAACTTGTTATGACTTTCCCGAAATTCAGTATCATTTATGCAGAATCGTTTTGAATCACGAGTTAATAGAATGTGACTCACAGGTGAGTCTTCGATCGACAGCCTATTGAAATTAAAATTAGCGGATGCTGTTATTCTGTTGACGATTTTGAAGAAAGATTGAGTCCAAAGTTCGAATACCTACATTATTTATTCCTAAAAAATTTGATATTTATAACTATTGGCAGGCTAGTTTGTGTACAACAAGTGATATTTTGTAAAATGTAAGAAATTTTTTTAATTACTTGAGTACCTACTTCTAAATGCTAATTCCCATCTAAAAATATAGGTTTCTGTAGTCAAAATCTTAAGAAGAAACCCAATGATAAGTGGTTAATTAATTTAACAAACAAAGATATCATAGATGTTAAAGGTTACTTCGCTTTGTTGATAAATTTTGTATTGATATAAAGAAAAAATTCTAAATAGTTTACACCAAATCCTTGATAACGAAGCCGATAAAAGCAACATTTCTGTAAATTTATAAACCTCCGATTATATCGATATATGTCAAGTTTTACTGCTTGATATCACTTATTAAAAACTTAATAATGACTCTACTACTATGGTACAAGGTGAACCTAATCCACTCTTCAGTAAATTATTTAAAAATAAGCACATAAATACTCATACTTCAAAACATCTAAAAAGTTATAATGGGGTCTCGTCTAATGGGTTCTACGGACTTCCGAAGATGCACAAAGAATTTGCACCTCTCAGACGGTCACCTCCTCCACAAGGTCCTCTATTTATAATCTTTCTAAATTTGTAGCAAAACCTATATAACAGATTATAGGTATTTCTGAAAGAAGTGTCAAAAATAGTTGAGAATTTATTAATAAAATAAAAAAACCATATTCCAAGAAAGCACAAGGTAGTTTCACTTGATCTGAAATCACTATATCCACTAATATACATAAAGAATTAGTGTTAAAAAACGATAAGATTAACTGGTTCAATATCAGACGCTTTATTAATGTTTCTGTTGCACAGTTTCATGAATTGGTAGAATTTTGCGTGGATAATGCGTACTGCATTTTTCAAAATGATTTCTTCCAACAAACTTTGGAAACCCCGATGGGGTCTCCTTCATTTGGTATCATATCGGACCTTGCTCTGTCAATGATGTACTTACCTGTTTACATGAAAACAACATAAGTGAACTACTTTCTAAATATAATACTTACCACTCACGCATTCACTTCACAATTAATACTGAGAATAATAACAAAATTAATTTCTCAGACATCACATTAATTAGGTCCAGTAATACGATTATCACCAATATTGTCATAGGACAGACACCTTGTCTGGTAGATATATAAAATTCAATTCTGATATATCTTTCAAAAATAAAATTTGTGTAACACACGTGTTTATAAGAAACACATTAACAAAAGATTAGACTACACAAACAATAGAAAAACAAATCCATCATATCTAGCATTAAACAACGTCTCAGATTTTCCACTAAATAACATCATAGTTCTACCCTTTGTCAACGAAATTGCTAGACTTTATAAAAGGATATTCAGAGAGTTTAATTTACGTGTCATATTCAAACACTGAAAAGATACTTTTTAGTGCTTTGCTAGATTTAAAGACGTCATTCTTATTGAACTCAAAACTCATATCGTTTATCTGATTCCATACAAATGTAGCTGCGTATTTATAGGACAAACCGAGAGCTACTTTAAAGATAGATTAAGAGAACATAAAAATGATTGCAAAAATTACTCCAGTGCTGCCAAAAATTGTTTAAGATTATTTAATAAAATGCTTCTGCCTGTCCAGGAAAGGAGTGAAAAATAAAGATTTAACAACCTTTTCTTAAAAAGAACATTCATTAAGAACAACTTTTGCCTAATTGTCAACCCTGTTGTCTTCACAATTTTTAATTCCATAATATGACGTAAGTAAAATATAGGTTATGTCATCCGCCTTTATAATTAGGTTTTCTTACCAATTTTTTGTAAACAAAAAATATTATTTAATTTCTAGTGCAACCTGCATTTAACCTGGCTGGTCGACAACCTTAACATCTTATTTAAAACAAATCTTTTCTAGTTGAGGATTCAACTACAGTGGAACTCTAATTCTTGTCCCTTCGATTGGGGTCTTCCGGGAATTGACGCCGCGCTGCGATCTAGGATG
>JAUELO010000087.1:2186133-2197151 GCA_032357855.1 Amphibolips quercusostensackenii | reverse complement strand
TTGAGGATGCAACTACAGTGGAACTCTAATTCTTGTCCCTTCGATTGGGGTCTTCCGGGAATTGACGCCGCGCTGCGATCTAGGGTGAGAGGAGCCGCAGGGCAAGAAGAGGAGGTCGTTGGTGGCCAGTCAAGCGTAAAAAACAGGATCGTAGCAATAAATCGATTAACCTTAACGATTGAAGTATCAGATATTACATTTGTCGTTGAGAATTCATCTTTTTGTATCAAAATTTAACTATTTGTTTGGAGATTTTTGTTTGTTTTGAATTTTTCTCTAGAATCTTAGGAAAATTATATCGACATTATCTTAAAAACAAGTCAACAAATAAACATAAAAAATGAATAGTTGAAATTTTTATTTTGTATCAAAAATTATTTTTTCTTCCTATACCGAAAAACTACACCCGCTCTTTTGGTACACGATTGATGATGCTAACTTTTTTATATATTAAATTTGAAAATATAAAAATTAAATATAATTAATCCCTTTTAATAACAAAAACCATATAAAACCTTATGCGAATTAGGAAATATTTGTTCTTTTTAAATATTTTTGTGCAGTTAAATTAAAACTTCAAATTATCTAATAAATTATTTTCAATATTATAAATGTTTTATGTTAGTGTTTTTTTTTTAACGAAAATTAGCATTTGAAAATGAAAATCATCATCAAGATTCCCTATTTTTAAGAGTTTAGGTTATGTTATAGCGTTCTACACCGAATAAAGGTAGTTTGAATAAACAATTATTAGATTTTTTATAATTTTCAGCAATTCACGCTTTTCAGTTGCCTTAAGCGTTTGATAACCAGAAATCGGCAGTCTTGAAAAAAAATCTTTAGATTTTAAAGGTTCACAATTTTTTTTTAATTGTAAGGTACGCTAGCGTTTTACACCAAAAACTGATTAGATTTCGAAGAAGATTTCCAATATTCTGAAACATTTTTTCGTTACCATTACTGGTATTTTTTATAAAAGATTGTGAGATTTCAAAAAATATTTACTTTTTACTACAAGTTCAGGTTATGTTGATGTGCTTCATCTGAAATTGGTATTTTTCAGCAAAAATCATTAAATTTAAATCCAATGATTTTTATTTAAAATAATAAAGCTTAAAAGCTTGAAAATTTTTGGATTGTTTAGTGTTTTTTTGGTCAAAAATTAATTTTTTATGAATTAATCATTAGATATCAAAAAGGATTAATAAATTTTTGAGAATTTTAGGTTACTTTATTGTTCAACATCAAAAATTGGTATTTGGGGACAAAAAAAATTATAACTTGAATAAGATTTGGAATGTTTTTACAATTTTGGATTATGTTAGTGTTTTTCATTAAAAATTAGTCATTAAAATTTTTTTTTGATTGTGGCTAATATTTTTAAGATGATTTACAACATTTTTACAATTTTAGATTAGGCTGGGGTTTCAAACCAGAATTCGGTACTTTTAGTGAAATCATTAGTTTTCAAAAAAGATAAAATTTGTTTGTACAATTGTAGGTTAAGCTAGCGATTTTCACCGTAAATGTCAATATAGATTTTAAAGAAGATTTAGAATTTTGAAACAATTTAGGGTTATGTTAATGTTTTTCAACAAAAACCCGCTATTTTAAACAACAATCATTCGATTTCAAACAAGATCATAATAATGTTCAAATTATCATTATTATTCTAATCATTCAAATGATTCAGATTATCATTCTAAGTCATAAAATTCAGAATTTGCGTAAAATTTTCGGTTTTCTTTCTGTTATATACTATGAATCGGTACTTTTATTAAAGTATCATTAAATTTCAAATAATTAAAAACAAATTTGAACAATTTTAGGTTATGCTCTCGTTTTTGAAAGAGAATTTACATTCTTAAACAATTTTTTGTTAATTTATGTTAGCGCTTTTTTCCTAAAATTGTTATTGTTAATAATAAAAATCATTAAATTTTAAATATTATTTACAATATTTAAACAATAATGTGGTATGTTAGCATTTTTCACCAAAAATCGGTTATTTAAACAAAAGTAATACATTAACAGAAATTATGTCATTGCTATTATTTTCTATTATTTTAGATTAATAGATATTATGAAATATAACAATTTTGCATAAATAATAATTTTATATTTTAAATTAAAAATTGCCTTAGAGAAAAAAAATTGCGCGCGTGTTTGTTTACTAGTTAGGTAAATTTTCTGCCACAAAGTCATTTCTTTTACACTTTATATTTGTCTTATGAAGTAAAGTCGTGTGTGTACTTTTCACGGAAATAAATAACAAAACCACGAGAGGCATGAGATTTCTAAAAGATTGCGCATCGAAGGACGTGTTACGAGGAAGAAACTTGTCTTCTTGGAAACCCTCGTTCCTAAGAAAAGTCTCTTTTCATCTTATGCTTAAAAAAGAACACGAGACAATTACTTGAAAATTCCTTGATAAACAATCTTTATTATGTAATTTTCACTTTTCTTATTTCCTGACTTTCATATTTTGAATGTGAGAGAAGCAGAATGAAAATCGAAAATAATGGTATTACTTCAATTTAGGTCTGACCATATCTGGTTTGTTCCACTTGATATTTTTGTACTACTTTTGAGTGAAGTTAAAGAGATATTTTTCAAGGTGTTTATCGTGCTAAATATCAGGTCTCTGTCAAATAAAAGTTTTCTATGATTTTAAGAATGAAAATGATATTATCAGCTATGTCTTAGAAAAAAAACATTATTTTTTATGAAAAACGTTTAAAACTTACGAATACTAAGTATTTTAAGAATTGATTTTGTGAGTAAATTTTTTCTAACTGTCGCTGTTTTCAATTTTTTTTAAATGGTTAAATTTTAATAAATTATGGTTTATTTTTTCAGGAAAAATATTTCCTATAACTCTACTGTTTACAATTTTGAAAATAAGTACATAATCTACTTTTAAAATTGGAAAAAGTAAAGTTGCAAAGAATGTTTTCCCCGAAAAAAATTAGTCATCATTTATTCGAACTCAACCAATTTTTTTAAACTTTTTAAGAAGTGATATTAAGAACAAAATTATTAAACCGATGTTTTTTATATGCTTTAAAATTTTTTGATTTGTTTGTCAAAAATTTAATCACTTTGATGAAAATTCAACTATTTGGTTAAAGAGTCAACCCTTGTTGTAATGAATCATCCAGTGTTGAACATTCAATTTTCAATTTTGTTCAATTTTCTTGGTTGAAAGCTCGATAATTTTCTACTAAAATAGTTCAATTTTCTTTAATTTTCAACAATTAAAAATTCGACTATTTTGTTGAAAGATTAACCAGTTTGTTGAAGATTCAAATATTTTCGTGGAAAATTTGTCTTTTTTATAGAAAATTAATCTTTAATCGTAGAAATTCAGCTTTTATGTTTGAAAAATCATCTTTCTTGATTGAAAATTAACTTTTTTTTTGTTAAAAATTTAACTGATTTTAAAAAAAAATCATCTTCTAGGCTTAAAAATTTAACTATTTGGGTAAAATTCGAATTATTATGTTGAAAATTTGTCTTTTTTATTTACAATTCTACTATTTGGTTGTAAGTGAAACTGTTTGGTTGATAATTAATTTTTTTAAACTTCAAATATTTGGTTGAAAATTCATCTTTTTTGGTTAATAATTATTTTTCTTGGTTGAGATTAACCTTTATTGTTAAAAATTCTTCTGCCTAAAATATGAATTTTTATTCCAAAAGGACGAATTTTCTACAAAACAGTTGAATTTTCAAACCAAAAGTATTTCTTTCTACCGAGAAGATTAATTTTTAACAAAAAACATAAATTTTCAACAAAATAGTTCAATTTTTAACTAGAAAAAATAATTTTTTAAAACCAAAAATGGAACAGTTGAATTTTCAATTAAAAAACTAATTTTCACAAAAAAAACAAACTAATTTGTCAGTTGTATGCAACGAAAAAAATTACTTTTCTACTTAAACGGATGAATTTTCAATGGAATACACAACCCAACAGTTGAATTTTCAGCATATAAAGAAAACATTTTGAACTAAAAATAAAATAGTTACATTTGCAGATATAAAAATTATATTTTAACAAAAAAACGAGTTTCCGACAGCATAGTTGAATCTTCAAATTAATAGTTTAATTTTTATACAAAAATTTAATTTTTCTGCCAAAGTAGTTCAATTTTTAACAAACAAAAAAATTTCTAAGATAAAATTTCACTTTCCACTGAATTGTTTAATTTTCTGCCAAAGTAGTTTAATTTTCAACGAAAAATACTAATTTTCAAGACGAAATTCAAATTTCCAATAAATTGTTTAATTTTTTACGAGAATGCTGAATTTTCAAATCAATAAGAAACGAATTTTCTACGAAATAGCTCAATTTTCAAATTAGAAATATAAATTTTCAACTTAAAAGTTAATTCACGACCAAATAGTGGAATTTTTAACAAAAATTATGAATCTTCAACAAAAAAATGGAATTTTCACAAAGTAGGTCAACTTTCAATAAAGTGGTTGATTCTTCAACACAAAAAAAATTAATTCTCAACGAAACGCGTGATAGTTAATACTAAAATTTTAAAAACATTCTAATTTTAAAACTAAAACAGTTGAATTCAACCGAAAAAAAAAAATTTTCAACAACATAGTCAAATCCTCAACCAAAACAGATTAAATTTCAACCAAGCAATTGCATTTTTAACAAAGCAATTGCATTTTTAACCAAAAAGGTTGAATTTTTAACCAAGAAGTTTTTCTTTCTACCAAGAAGATTAATTTTTTACCAAAAGATGAATCTTTACCAAAATACATGGATTTTTAACAAAATAGTTCCATTTTAAACTAAAAAATATAATTTTTTTTTACCAAAAACGGAACAGTTAAATTTGCAGTTTAAAAACTTTTTTTCAAAACGAAAAAAAAATTATTTATCCATGAGTTGAATTTAGAGAAACAGATTACTTTTCTACCTAAATGGACGAATTTTCAACTAAATATATGAATTTTCTACCAAACAGTTAATTTTTAACTTATAAAGAAAATATTTTAAACCAAAAATAAAATAGTTACAATTTCAGACAAAAACAAAATTAATTAAAAAAAAATTTTTAAAAGAATAGTCAAATCTTTCAATGAAAAGTTTAATTTTTGATCAAAAAGTTTAATTTTCTACCAAAGTAGTTTAATTTTCAACTAAAAACAAGAATTTGCAACAAAAAATTCTATTTTTCAATAAATTGTTAAATTTTCTACCAAATTGTTAAACTTTCAATCCCAAAAGACGAATTTTCTACGATACAGCTGAATTGTCAGATCGTAAATATAAATTTGTAACTAAAAAGTTAATTTACGACCAAATTTTCAATAAAAATGATGAATCTTCAAGCAAAAAAAAAAGATTTTTCTACAAAGTAGTTCAAATTTAAATCAAGTAGTTGATTCTTCTACAAAAAAAATGAATTCTCAACGAATCGTGTAATAATTAATAATAAAATTAACAAAAGATTTTATTTTTAAAATTACAACAATTGAATTCAAGCAAAAAATGAATTTTCAACAGCTTAGTTGAATCCTCAACTAAAGCAAGTTAATTTTCAACCAAGCAATATTGCATTTTTAATCCAAAAGATTAAGTTTTCAATCAAGAAGTAATTTTTTCACCAAAAAGACGAATTTTCTGAAAAATACGTGCAATTTTTTAAAAAGTGATCAATTTTTAACCAAAAATGGAACAGTTACATTTTCATCAGAAAAAAATTCTTTGCAAAAAAAAAAAAAGAATTTATAGCAAAATATTGAAATTTTCAACCGAACAGATGAACTTCCAACTGAAATGATGAATCTTGAAAAAAATGAGTTTTGAGGAGAAGAGGTCAATATTTATCTAAAGAGTTGAATTCTCAACCTAAGAGTTTACCTTTCAACCAAAAAGATTAATTTTTTACGCAAAATATAAATTATCAACAAAGTGCATGAATTTTCAACCAAGTACTTCAATTTTTAACTAAAAAAGACAACTATTTCACCAAATGGTTAAATTTTAAACTAAAAAATATCGATTTTCCACCAAAAATCGAATAATTAAATTTTCAATTGAAAAATTAATTTTTTATTAAAAATGGAACGAATTGTCAAAAAAATATATTTTAACTTCCAACCAAAGAGATAAATCTTTAATCAAAAAAATTAATTTTCAACAAAGGAGTTTAACTTCTAACCAAGCAGGTGAATTTTTGGTAAAAAAAAAGATAAATTCTGAACAAAGTCATCCTGGGTAAGGTTGAGGAATACTCTAAGGGAGCAATTAGTACAGAAAGTTGTTGAAAAAGAATTAAGAAAAGGAAGTTGAATGACATCTTTGTTAATTTTACGAAAGATATAATTTTTAATTCACCCAAGTAGCATAATTGCAAAGAAAATTTATTTAATTAGCATTATAGTCTACAATTATATTTTTTTCTATTTTTAATTATTTTTTCAAACTTTACTTTAGAATTTGAATGACCTAAATTTCACTGTACTGCATATTTTCAAATAATGTGAAACTTTTGTAACTTTTGTAATTAATAATATGTAACAACAGAAGAGAATTTTTGATCAATTAATTAAAATTTTGTCTCCCATACCGTGGCCAGAACGCCTAACGTGATCTATGTTATCTACTTATATAACATTAATTTTGGTTAAATCAAAAAAATTACATTATAATATATGACAACTGAATAAGGTTCTGAGACCCTATCTGCTGCTAGAATGTCATATAATATTAATTACAAAATTTACAAAAGTTACAAATTATTTGATAATATACAGTTTAATGGAAATTAAATTCTAAACTGTCTAAGGCAAGACTGACTCATATTGTCTTACTGATGAGCCCAGTGAGTCTGGGACGAAACGCGTTAGGTTTCATATGATTGAAAAAAATCAATAAAAAAAATTAAAAACAGAGCCAAAAATAAAACGTATATACGCTAATACTAATTGAAAAAATCCTTTCTACAATCAAGAAGAGGAAGATAAAGTTAATTCGAGTAGAAGACTGAGAAGGAAGAACGGGAAGACCATTGAGGATCGATTTCATCGAGTCGAATTGGATCCCTCGCAATTCTAAATGCAGTCGATCTGAGGTTAATTAAGTGCGGCTCACAGTTCACAACGGTAAGAGCAAGATTAATTTCGCAGACGATAGATGTCTGGCGGCGCCGCTGCGCTGTTCTCCTTCATTCCCCTTACTGACCGATAAATTCATCTTGATTCGGTTTCGAAGTGAACAAACTTTCATGTAAACATAAAACCCTCAAAAATACAATTTCAATATTTTTAATTAAGAAGCGTTCATTAATTAGTTAAGTAATTTTATGGGAGGGGGAGGGGTAAGGAATTTCTTAAATAACTTTTCTCTTTCTAATTCTTTTTTTAAAATATGCTCATTGAAACCTGTTTGTGCTGTTAAAATGACTTTTTATACCATTATACACATTATATCATTATTTGTTTTACATTGTTTTAGGGTTTCATAACCCCGGGCAGAAACTCTTACACGTTCGGTCAGGTGTCCGTCCGTCCGTCCATCATACTTTTTTCCAAGAAAAGGACGTAGCGGAAGTTAAAGGATATAATAGGAAGGGAATTGGCGGAAATGAAGAGAGGGACTTGTGGGGAAAAATTTATGGGAGGGATAGGAGTGAAAGTCAGAGGAAAGGAGAAGAGGAAAAGTAGGTGAAGTGAGAGGAAATTATAGAAGAAGTAGAAAACGTGAGGAGAAATTATGGGGGGGGGGGGTAAAGTAGGGAAAGTGAGAGGAAATTATGGAAGAAGTAGAAGACGTAAGAAGAAATTATGGAGGGAGAAGTAGGAGAAGTGAGAGGACATTTTAGGAGAATAGATAGGAGATGTGAGGGAAAACTATGGAAGAAGAAGTAGGGGGAGTGAGGGGAAAACATGAGAGGGGAAGTATGAGCAGTGAGAAGAAATTATGAGCTCAAAAGTAGGTAAAATAAAGGGAGTGCTAGTAGAGGAAGTGATGAATAAAAGGGGAGGGGGTTGGAGGTAAAGTGAAAGGAAAAGATAGGCGAAGAAGTGGGAAAAGTGAGGGGAATTGAAGAAAGTCGAAGTAAGAGAAATAAAGGGAGAGGGAGTAGGGAAAGCGAGGATAAATAAAGGGAGAGGAAGCAGGGAAAGTGAGGAGGAATAAGGGGAAAGAAATGAGCGAAAATAAGGAGAGGGAAAGTAATAGAAAATTGTGGGAGGGAAAGTAGGAGAAGTATGGGGAAATGAAAATAGGAGAAGCAGGTAAAGTAAGAGGAAATAATAGAAGAAGTAGAGAAAGTGAGGGGAAATTATAGAAGAGAAAGTAGGATGAGTGAGAGAAAATTATGGAAGAATAAGTAAGGGAAGTGACGGGAAACTATAGAAGAAGAAGTAGAAGGAGTGAGAGGAAAGCATGGGAGAAGTGGGAGCAGTGAGAGGAAATTATAGGCTCAGAAGTAGAGAAAATGAGGAGGGTGGTAGCAGGGGAAGTGAGAAATATGAGGAAGGAATAAAAGGTGAAGAGAAAGGAAATGATTGTTAAAAAAATGTGGAAAGTGAGGGGAACTGATGGGATCCGATGTATAAAGAATGAAAGATTAGAAAGTACGGAAAGTAAGGAGAAATTAGGGAAGGGGAATGAGCGGAAATTAAGAGAGGGAAAGTGACAGAAAATTATAAAAGGAAAAGTAGAAAAAGTGAGGAGAAATAAGACATGGAATTGATGGAATTAAATGGGATGAAAAATAATTTTTTTATTTTATATTATCTATTATCATATTCTATTATTATTTTTTTCTATTATTATTATATTCTATTATTTTTATTATTATTATTTTTTATTATTATATCTTATTATTCTATATATCGATACGATTATGGGTATTTCATCACAATTAAAAAAATGTTTCCTTGTTTAAAAATTTTTTTTAATTGCGCGATTCAAAGACAAGATATTTTTTACAAAATCGATTTTTGCACTTTTTTAAAGCACTTGTTAGATTTTCGTTCTTCTCACAGCGGTGATGTTTAAAACATTTAAAACAATGTATATAAGTTTTAGTGTTAAAAAAAGTAACTCTTTCGGTTAGCTGTTTTCACCATCTGAGAATTGAAGATCAATTTTTAATTAGGGGAAACCTCCCTACGGTAGATAATAAGGTGACTCGAATTTTTTTTTCTCGAATTTTCGTGCATATCGCCCCCCGGGTTTGTTCGGATCCGCACAAAAATAAATGCGTTTAAAAAAAAAAAGATTATCCCCATAAGAAAAAAAGACGTTTTTGTAAATTTTATTCAGAATCGTCAATATTAGGCGAATCGAGTTAAAACTTGACGTATTTCTTCACAATCAGCCATAGAATATAAATAAAAAATTACTTTTTAAATTTCGCACATATAATGAGATGAGGATGAGAAGTAAAAGAAATAAGGCGAGAGGAAGTAGAAAATATTAAGGAGAAATAAGGAGAGTGGAGCTAGGGAAAGCAAAGAAAATAAGGGGAGGGGTACTAGATGAAGTGAGGGGAAATGGCGGAAGAAGAAATAGGGAAAGTAAGCAAAAACGTAAGGAGAAGTAAGAGAATAAGGGGTGGGGAAGCGGATGGGAAGAAGAGGAAACTAGGGTAGAGTAAGTAGAAAAAAAGAAGGAAATGTGGGGAGGAGAACTTAAGAAAGTAAGTGAAGGGGTAATTAGTTGGCAGGGAAAGTGAAAGAAGCAGATAATGAAGAAACTAGGAAAGTGAGAAGAAGCAGATGTTGAAGTGTAGGAAGGGGAAGTAGAGAAGTGCGGAAGTAGGGGAATGTAGGAATTTGTAGTGGGGGAAGTGAGGAAAATGAGGGGGGTGGTAGAAGTTGAAGTGAAAAAAAGTGATGGGAGAACAAGTGGAGAAAGTGAGGGGAATCGATGGGATGCGAAGTAAAAGAAATGAGGGAAGAGGAAGAAGGGAAAGGAGGGGAAATAAGGGGAGTGGTAGTCGGCAAAGTGAGGGGAATTCATGGTTGAAAAATTAGGGTAATAAAGAAGGAATGATAGCAAAAGTGAAGGAATGAGGAGTAGGGAAGTGAAGAAAAGAAGAGAAAAGTAGGGTAGAGTAAGTCAAAGAAATAGAAGTGAATGTGGGGAGGAGAACTGAGGGACGTGAGTGCAGGGGTTTTTAGTGGATAGGAACTGTGAGAGAAGTAGATGAGGAAGAAATTGGGGAAGGGTAGGGAAGAGAGGGGAAGGAAGGGGTAACGAATGTTAAAGTGTAAGAAGGGAAAGTAGGGGTGGATTGAAAAATCAGGAGAATGTAGGGGAGTAGGGGGAGAAGTATGGGTGGGGGAGGCTTAAACGACTCAAGTAACGTCCTAATAGGGTACGAAACCCTTTTTTGTTGGCGCAAAGCGACTACTTAGACTGATTTTTATCATGTAATACGCAGATCACAATTCATTATATTTTACCTAATCCCCCTTTTTTCCCTTAAATTTTGAAAATACGCTTAAACACCTACAATCGAGAACTTGGACCCAAATTTTACCTATTCCCCACATTTTACAAGGACTCTATCCAAAAAAGAAGAATTTTGAACTAAAATCATGCATCTTCAGAAAAAAAAGTTTTTAACAACGCAGTTAAACTTTCAATAAAATAGTTGAATCTTCAACCAAAAAAATGAATTTCCAACAAAAAATGTAATTTTTGATATTTTGACCAAAAATTAACAATAGTTTAATTTTCAACTCTAAAACATGAATTATCAACCAAAAAATTTATTTTTGATAAAAAAGTTATACTTTTTTAAGCAAAAAGGACGCATTTTGATCAGAATTGGTGATTAAAAAGAAAATTGAATTTTTAACCATGAAAGATGCATTTTCAACAACAGATGTCATGTGTAGTTAATACTGCAACCAAAACATTTTTTAACTTTAAATTAAAAATAGTTGAGTATACTCCAAACAATAAAAAAATTTAGCAAAATAGTTGATTTTTCACCCCCCCCCCTCTTACTGTACGTAATTTTTAGTTT
>JAUELO010000087.1:1917080-1929311 GCA_032357855.1 Amphibolips quercusostensackenii | reverse complement strand
AGAATTCACTCAGAATTCTTCATTATTTATCCTGCATTTTTTTAATTCTTTTGAGTTCTTTTGAATTCCCTTAATTTTTTTCAATTCATTCAAAAGTTAATACATTCGATGCACTTTTGAAATATTTTTGAATTGTTTCTAATTCAGTTCTTTTTTCACCTTAAATTTTTATGAATTTTATCGAATTTTTCTCATATCCCTAAAATTTCTCTAAAGTCACTTGCATTTAATCAGTTGGTTTAAATTTTTTTTCTACAATTCGCTTAATTTTGTGCAGTTTGTCCTGAATTCTTCTCAGTTCACTTCAATTGTACTAATATCAGTGGAATATTTGGTATTTTTTGTTTTCTTATTTGAATTCATTTTTAATTCACCCTGAATTCTTTTAAATTTATTTCAATTCTTCGGAATTCTCTTGATGTTTTTAGTTTTTCCTACGTTCTTTTGAATTCACTAAAATTTTTCTAAATTCCTCAATTCTCCTTACGGAAATTGATTTTTGAAAATTATTTCGTTTTTTTATTCACCTGGAAGTTGTTTAAACTTACCTTGAATTCTTTGGCATTTCATCAAATTCTTTTGAATTTCCGTATATTTTTCTAAATTCACTTCAATTTTCAGTGCAATCAATGGAACATTTTGTATTTAAAAAAAAAGTTTTCAAATTATAGTAATTTTTTAAAATGAAAAAACCACTTTGGTTACTTTTCATTCAATAAATTTACCCATGGATTTACTTTTCTGAATTTTCTTGAATTCTTTTGAAATAGTTTAGGGTATTTTTAATATTCCAAAAATGTGTTAATAGATTTAAATAATTTGAAGAGATTTTAAAGTATTTTAAAGACTTTAAGGTATTAAAAAAATACAAGGAATTTTAAAGAGCTTTAACAATTTTCAAGGTATTTCAAATGATTTGGAATATTTTACGGTGTTTTAACAAATTCTAATGAATTTTGAATCGATTAAAAGATTTTAGTGTATTTTGGGTTGCACAGTCTTTCCCCTTTGTGTCCCCTTTTTTCGAATTTCCCTTTTCCGCATTTCTTTTTAAATGTAAGATATTTGAAAACACAATTTTTCGTTTTACACCTACAAAATTATTCTATTCAAAACTAGGATATGTTACTGTTAGTAGCAAAAGTTTTGTATTTATTTTACAGAATGATCTATTATAATTAATTTGATGTTTGTACTTCGGACTATTTTCAAACTAAACTATTTAGGATTTTTAAAAAACTTTACAGCTAAAATATTTTTTCGCTGAATTTTACAAACTTAGTATTTTTGAAGTCAACTATAATAAGGTGTGACGGTCTATCTGTCCACATTAAGTATTATTTAGTTTAAATTTGAATAACAATCGTCATTATGTTAAAATTATTGTAACAATAATTACGTGAATTTAGAATCATTTAAAGGTAGTTGAAATAGTGTAACAAGTGTTAAAATGAAAATTAATTTGTTTGTTGGTTAGGAATAATGTAAGACAAACTCGATTTTTTATAAGCTTAATTTAAATTTTTTTTAAATTGATTATTCGCATTAATTGCAGTATTTTTATACAGTTCTTGAAATGATTACATTAGACAACTATAAATCAAAATTGTGTAAAAATTAAAAATGTTATTTTTAAAAAAATTCAAATTGAGTAATATAAAATTAAAATTTTCGTAATTGAAAAATTCCATATTAGAACCTTTAAAATTAAACAACTTCTGAAACATTTAAATTTTATTATTTAAAATTTCAGTAGTATGTTATTTAAACTAATTTATAATTATATGAATGAATGAATGAACATAATGTATTCTACAAAATTAAAAATATTAACTTTCAGTAGATTTATATCAAATATATTTAAAAATTAACCTCATGAAATTGTTCGATTAGACAAAAATTCAAACAAGAATGACTAGATTTACAACTCTTCTTGACATTTTTCGATTGAAAACCATCATTTCTTCAATTTAAAATTTTTATAAAACTACCAAAAACCAACTTTTAACAGTTCGGCCAATTTAAGCGCAGTTTTTATTTGATGCTTAATATTTTTTCTTCAGATATGTACATTCCGTATAATATGTAATTAATGTAAAGATTTATCGAAAATTTTTTCAATGGATATCAATGATTTTTTAAGGGAATAATAAAAATAACTAATTAATTTAAATAATAAAAAATAGTAAAAATAAATAAATAATAAAAATTTCTTCAGGGAATAAATTAAATTTTATTTCATGGTATATATGAAGGATTTTAACAGATTTCAACGGTTTTGATGAATTTAAAAATATTCCCAAAAATATCAAGCGATTTCAAGAAATTCGAAAGGGTTTTTATGAATTTCAATGAAATTACAAGTGTAAAGTTGATTATTTTGGCCTCATCTATATTTTTGTGTACTTCGATTCGAGATTATGAATAGTCTGAAAAAATCCTTCCTATATAGTTTCTCTACTTTTTACATTAATTTCTTCAATATTTTCATATTTTTTTATTTCAATTTATTCAACAGTTTAAAATTCAAGAAAAAAAAACGAATTTTGTATTAAAAACCAGTATTAAAAATGCTATATTTACATAATTTGACGTATTGAAAAATGATATTGATCTGCCTATGTTTAAAAAATCTGTTGAATATCGGAAAACATTTTACTGTCAGAAATATATTAGAAAAAAAAAACAAGAAAAGCTGAAAGAATAAGAAATCGGTGTCGAAAATGAAAATTTTCAAATTATGTTAATGTATTTTCCGTTCTTTCAGTTTTTTTGGTTTTTTTTCTTTTTCTGTCAGTACGAAATCTTTAGTTGCTAAAAGGATTTTTCAAAGCTAACAACAAAATTAATTAAAAAAGAATAGAAAAATTACTACCTATGAACTTCTTTATCATATCCCATTTTTTGAAAAAGGGTATCCTTTAAGAGTAAAAAAAGTACCCTTTGTACCCTATTTTTTTATTTAATTTGCACTCTATTGAGTTATTTGAATTTTATGTAAATTATAGTGTTATTATTATTAATTATTAATTAAGTATTTTGTTTTTTTATTTCTATTCAATTCAAAATCGAGGAATTCCAACGTTTTTTTCAGACAAATAATGTCAGACCTTGAATCCTCGAAACTATTCTGCCATGTTCTATCTTCTTCTGTGAAACAATGTAATAATAAGTATAAGTGGTTATTTTTTTACAGGCGGAAGCAAACCTTCAGCCAAAACAACACCAGCTACTGGAACAGAAGATGATGCAAGAAATCCCATTAGAGTCAGCGATTTAGCCCAGTACCTTTCTGGAATACCAAAACCTTCTGGAGAACGAACTGATCAGGTAATATATATTTTCATGTACACAAATATTTACTACAATCAGGGTGTCTACCCTACCTGAAAAACCTAGAATTGTCAGGAAATTTTTATATGCCTGGAAAAACCTGGAAATGTCAAAAAAAAAATTTGTTAAGTCAGGGTATTTTTTCGTGAGCGTGCTTACTTTTTTAAAATTAATTTAAATATAAAATTAAATAACAATGATTCTGCGTTTGTAAAAATAACTTTATATAACTGTATTTAACTATCTTTTGTTGAAAATTAGTTTTTTGTTTTGAATTAATTTTTTTTCACTGAAAAAATAACTATTTGTTTTTTGGTTTTCTTTTTGTAGAAAATTATTCTTTTCGGTTGAAAATACAACTCTTGTTAAAAATTCGTCTTTTTTGGTTGAATTCAACCGTTTTTTTTTTTAAATTAAAATTTTTTGGTTGCAATATCATCTACTACATTTTTTGTTCAGAATTCGTATTTTTGTTACAACTATTATTACAACTATTTGTTAAAACTATTTTATTACGAATTCATCTTTTTGGTTGAAAATTCATAATTTTAACTAAAATGTATATTTTTGGCTAAAAAATGAGATATTTGGCAAAAATTGGTTTTTTCTTTGGGTGAAAATTAATTCTTTTAAGGAAAATGTATGTATTCCAGTTAAGAGTTTAACTATTTTGTTGAAATTTTGTTTTTCTAATTGATAATTAATTTTTGTGGCTAAAAATGTAACTATTCCCGTTGTATAGTCCATCATTTTAGTCAAAATTGTATCTTTTTGTTTGAGCATTACATTTTTTAGCTAAAAATGTTACTATTTAGTTTTTGGCTGAAAATTAATCTTAATATGGAAATTCATCTTTTTTATTTGAAATTCAACAATTTCGGTTGAAGATCCATCATTTTAATTGAAAATTCATCACTTTGGTTGAAAGTGTAACTATTTTGTATTATTATTTTTAACTTAAAATGTAACTTACTATTCCATAATTTTAGTTAAAAATTCATCTTTTTACTTGAAATTAAATTTTTTAAATTAAAAATTTAACTATTTAATATTTGATTAATAATTTATCTTTTTTAGTTGAAAATTCATTTAGTTTGTTGTAGATATTGTTTTTTCTGTAGAAATTAATCTTTTAGGTTAATAATTTTAAAATTTCAGGTAAAGATTTATCCTTTTAGTTAAAAATTTACCTTTTTGCTTGAAAATTCAACTATTTCAGCTAAACATTCATTATTTTCGTGGAAATTTCGTCCCTTTGGTTGAAAATTAATTTTTTTTTCAACTAAAAATTCAACTATTCTATTTTTCGTCGAAAACTCAACTTTTTTTGATGAAAATTTAACTACATACTTGGTTGAAAATTTGTCCTTTTTAGTTGAAAATTCATGTATTTTGTTGAAAAGTCAACTTTGCCGGAATAAAATTAATCTTCTTGTTGAAAATTCATCTTTTTGTACAAAATAAATTAACTTGGTTAAAACTTAAACTTTTTTATTGAAAATTCATCTTTTTTTTTTAATTTATCTATTCCAGTTGAAGATAATTTCAAGTTGAGAATTTATCATTTTGGTTTAAAATGTTTTTCTGTCACGAAAATTAACTTTTTAATTGAAAATTTAAGTATTTAATGTTCGGTTAACAATTCATCTTTTTAGTTGAAAATTAATGTATTTTGTTGACAATTTCGTATTTTTTGGTAGAAATTAATCTTTTTGGTTGATAATTCAAATATTCCAGTTAAAGATTTATTTTAGTTGACAATTTATATTTTTGCTTCAAAATTTATCTTTTTCAGTTGCACATTCATCATTTCTGTGTAAAATTCATCCCTTCGGTTGAAAATTGATTTGTTTAACTATTCTATTTTTTGTTGAAAATTGAATATTTTCAGTTAAAAATTTAAGTATTTGGTTGCAAATTTTTCCTTTTTAGTTGAAAATTCACGTATTTTGTTAAAATTCGTCCTGTGAATAAAATTAATCTTCTTGTTTGAAGGATCATATTTTTTGTTGAAAATTTAAGTTTTCCAGTTAAATAAGCATGATTTTAATTGAAAATCCAACTATTTAGTTGAATATTGGTCTTTTTTTATTTGAAAATTCATGTATTTTGTTGAAAAATTGTCTTTTATGAATAAAATTAATCTTTCTGTGTAAGGAGTCATCTTCTTTTTTAAAAATTCAAGTTTTCTAGTTAAATAAGCATAAATTTAGTTAAAAATTCAACTGTTTGATTAAAAATTTGTCTTTTGAGTTGAAAATTCATGTATTTTGTTGAAAAATCGTCTTTTTTGAAATCACATTAATCTTATTGTTTGAAGAATCATCTTTTTTATTTAAAATTCAAGTTTTCTAGGTAAATAAGCATAATTTTAGTTTAAAAAAATTTTTTTTTTTTGAAAATAAAACAACTTGGTTGAAACTTTAAATCTTTTGTTACAAATTCATCTTTTTTGTTTGAAATTCATCTATTCCCGTTGAAGATCGTCATTTTGAGTTGAAAATTTGTTACTTTGGATTAAAATCTGTTTTCTTTTATGGAAAATTACTTTTTTTGAACTGATAATTTAATTATGCTAGTGTGGGTTGAAAATTGATTTTTTTAGTTCAAAATTCTACTATTTGGTTCACAAATTGATCTTTATTAGTTCAAAATTTAACTGTTTGGTCTTTTAGTAGAACATAATTCTTTTTGATTGAAAATTCCATTATTTGGTTCATAATTCATCTATATTGTTAAAAATGCAATATTTTTACTTGAAAATTAGGAATTTGAAGTGGTTAGAATTGAATTTAATATAGTACCCACATTAATTTTACCTAAATATGTATTGAATTTCAAATATAAGAAAATAAAATATAAATTTTTTCAATATTTTCCAAATTCAGGAACTTTAGAAACAAATGATTAGTTATGTTTTTAGTATTATTAAATATATAATTAATCGATGGGACAAATATATTAAGTATTCCTTATAATATAATAATTTGTAAAAGCTTTCTAAATTAAATTAAAATTGTTTTTAAAAGTGAAAAATATTTGAATTTTTCCTTACTATGAAAAATTATACCGAGAAGAAACTTGAGATCCATAGAAAAAACCCGGAATTTGTCAGGGGATTTGGTTCCAGGATTTGAGTAGACACCCTGACAATTATGTTTAAGTGCATGAATGCAATGAACTCATCATCCACTGTCCACAACTTATATCACATAAATAAGAGAAGAAATTCAGGGTGGCCACTGGATCGGGGAACTGGAAAATAAATAAATTTTTCAATTCCTTAGTAGGAAAACCTATATGCAAATTGAAAATTGATTTTCGAAAGCTTCAAGTTTGAAATATTTAATTTGCAGGGTTGCTACGGGTCAGGAAATTCTTATGATTTTTTAAATTAAAAATACCAATTTTAGAGGAAAAACAGTAAGATGATAAAAAATTGTTCAAAACTGTAAAGCTACGGTGAAATTAAATGATTTTTGTTTAAAATAACCGATTCCCAGTAAAAAATGTTAACGTAACCTTAAATTGTTTCAAAATGATCAATCTTCTTTGAAATTTATATCGATATTTGCAGTGAAAATCGCTGGTTTAACCTGCAATTGTACACAACCTTCTTTAGCATATAATTATCTAAGTTAAAATTGTTCCAAAATTATTCTCTTTCTTTGAAATCTAATAATTTTTTAATAAATATGGCAATTTTCAGCAATCTGAAATTCTCAAAGCTTATACATTTTATTATTTTAAACAAAAATGATTGGATTTAGAACTAATAATTTTTTGTTTCAAAATACAAGTTTTAAGTGAAATACCAAGATAACCTAAAGTAGTTCAAAAATTGTAAGTATTCGTTGAAATTTAATTATATTTTATTGAAAGCATCAATAATTTTTAACGAAAAATACTAAGACAATCGAAAATTATTCAAATATTCTAAATCTTGTTCAAATGACAATGATTTTTGATTAAAAATTCCAATTTTCTATCTAAAACTCCAACGAAATCTAAAATTGGTAAAAACATCAATCTTTTTTCAAATATAATTATTTTTTAATAAAAATTTCAATTTCCCACTGAAAATACTAACACCATCCGGAATTGTTTATAACAGAAGAGTCACGGGATTTCGAAATTGGAATTTTGTAGCATTCCTGAGTTTAATTTTTTTTTAAAATGTAAATTATTCCATTTTTGAGTGTTTATTTAAAGTCTGAAAGTGACTTTTTTTTAAATTCACTTGTCAAAATATGTTTTTTTTTCACATTTTTCAATTATTTTTATTTTCTCCGCAGAAACTGCAAGTCTAATCAATTTTGAGTTCTCAAGTTTAAGACTTTGAAATTATTGATAAATTAATCACGGGAAATGAAGAGAAATTTGTTTCTGAGACATGAGTGGCCACCCTGAAGTTGTAATTTATTCAAATGAGGGTCTGGAATAATATCTCTGAACTTCATTCCTAGGTTTGCAGCACAGAAATTGATGTCAATTTATAATTACAAAATGTTGATTCTATAATTAATTATTTGCAGATCAGTGAATTAAGCTTTATGTTTTAGTTACTTTAAGCTTTAGTTCTGTGGTGGAAAAACATACGCGCTTATCTGACATTTTTATGAAATTTTAAATCACTTTTCTTTTTGGTACTTTAAAATCTCGGAACTGATATAAAAAAAGAATCGTTTATTCCTGCCAATAAGAGATTTGTGAAATATCTATGTTTTTATGTTTTTTTCAGAATTAAAATGTTAATTTAGAGTTAACTACATGTCATTATGACAAAGCAAATTATAGATAATGGAACCACCTGAAGAAGACAGAATTTAGGTTGAATAAAGCCTCATTTACCTAGAAATCATGACGTTCTAGACTAGTGCTTATGCCTTTCTGCCACAGAGTTATCACTAAGCATTTTGATAGGTTGAGATTCTTATCCGACTTAATACCGACAAGTTTAGTCAGTTTTATGATTTTTCCTCTCCACGGGAATTCCATTCAAATATGATTTTACGACGTAAAGCGCAATTTGGTGCGTCATTCTACAGTAATCTGTTCTCCTTTAAAGTTCACTAAATATTTAATTCCGAGGCAGCTAAAGAAGTACATAATTTTGAAAATATCACGTTTTTTTCATGAAAATTATTAATCAAGTAATTCACCAAATTATCTGCGGCACATTTTATCTTCATTTTATCTAAAAATTAAATTAATAAGATTAACTTGCAACACGATTATGTATGAAATTGATATCTGCCGATAATTTCGTTGATAGGATGCTTCACATTACATTACCTACAGTGATAAACCTCATTCTGACGTAGAAGTTTTAAGTCGTTTATCACTGTTGACGAAGTTATCATTCTTGGTGGTCGTGAACTGCAGTAGTTCATTAGCAATGTTACGATACCATCCAATTTTGGCTTCGTGCAGTTTAAAGAGTCGTGTGTTTCTTTTTCGCTTCAGTGTCTTTTCTAAGATTCTACCAATGCCAAACTGACGTAAGTAAATTTATCAGCATACTTTTACTCCAGGTTAAACGTAGTAAATTCAGACTTCACAACCTTTTGTCTTTTTTTAATGAAAGCTCTTTTTGTAATAAAAGCTTATTACCTGAGTATTAATTTGCCAAAGCAGTAATTTGCAATTTTTCGCCGTTTTCGAGAAAATCGATTTTGAATTATCCGACACCAAGTTGTGTAGAGTTTGGTGAAACATACTTTAAATCGGCCGGTAGCTCAGGCAGTACAACTTCGACTTCGTAGCCTAAAGGTTGTGTGTTCGATTCTTGCTACCTACACTTTAAATTTTGGTTTTTGGTATTTTATTACAGTGTTTATAAATTTAATTTTCTGCAAATATCTTCAAAAATTATTCAAATAATAATTTCGGTAATTATCATATATAATATAATTGTAATAATTTCAATATTGATTAATTGTTTTCATAATGTTTATCAATTATATTTAAATTAAAAATATGTTCGAGGGTTTTCTAAAGAAAAATTGTTTATTAAAAAACAAAAAACTATCCTTCAGGTCAAGATGGTATTAATATTTCCTACCTTCCGAAGTAAAAATTTCTTTGGTGTAAAAAAAGCAGGTGTGTTTTCCAACAGACTTTAAAAAATTTTGTCTTGTAGAAATTAATTCTTTACCTGATAGAATACAAGGTTCAAAAACCCACCTTCTTGCTTCTTATTTTAAATATAATTAGCAAGCATAATGAAAAAAAAAAATTTGTTTGCTAGAAACATAAAGTTAAAAAAATTTATTTTTCCGTGAAAAAAGGCATTATAAAAATTATGATTGGCATAATTTTAAAAGGCTATTAAAAGAAATTATATTTATAAGCAGTTTAATTAATAAAAAACAGAATAAAAAAGTGTATGCAGCGAGGACTCGAACATGCAACCCCTTATTTTCCACTTTTTAAAGTATTTGTCTTTTTTTACCTGTTTTTTAAAAGAACCCAATAAGAAAATTCAACTATTTTTCGTTGAAAGTTATTTATTTTCAATTGAGAATTGTACTATTATTTTTTTGGTTCAGAATTTATTTATTTTAGTTGAAATTTCTACTATTTTGTTGAAAGTTATTATTTTTTTAGTTGAAAATTAGTTTTTATCTGAAAATTCAACCATTAAACTTTCATTGAAAATTTATCCTTTTTCTTTGAAAGATCAACTAATTGGCTAAAACTTGAAATACTTTGTTAAACATTCAGTTTATTGGTTAAAGATTTTACTATTTTGTTTGAAATTTTTTTTTTTTTTTTTGAAAATTAATTTTTTCACTGAAAAGGGAACAATTCCATTTTTGTTTGAAAATTGTTCGTTTTTAGATGAGTATTCAACTGTTTGGTTAAAAATTTATGTATGTTGTTGTATATTCATCATTTTTAGCAGAAAATTATTCTGCTAACTTGAAAGTTCAGCTACTTGGTTAAAAGTTGAACTACTTTGTTAAAAATTAATTTTACTAGTTGAACATTTATCTCCTTGTTTAAATATTCAACTATTTAGTTGATAATTAGTTTTCTTTGGCTGAAAATCAATTTTTTGAACTTAAAATTAAAACTTTTAGTTAGAAAATATCTTTTTTGTAGAAAATTCATATTTTCAGGCTGAAAATTCAATTGTAATGTGGAAAATTGGTTTCTTTGGTTAAAAAATTCCTGTCTTCTGGTAAAAAATTTTTTCTTTCTTGATTGAAAAATCTTTCTTGCGTCAAAATTCTACGGTTGTACAAAATTAATCTGATTTTGATAAGGATGCAATCGCTTTCTAAAAATTCGTCATTTTGGTCCCAAATCAGTTTTTTTTGTTTTTAAAAATTAATTTAATAAATTTTTAATTGAACTATTCCATCTTTGTTTGAAAATTGTATTCTTTTCTTGAAAATTCTACTATTTTGTTACAAAATCACCATTTTTCGTTGAAAAATCAACTGCTTTATTAATTATTCGTCTTTTTGGGTTAAGAATTTAACTATTTTGGTGAAAAATTCATCTTTTTATTTTAAAATACAACTTTTTATTTAACTATTTCATTGAGAATTCATATTTTTTGGTTCAAAATTAATTTTTTAAACTAAAAATTAATCTTTTCCTGTTGAAAATTCTACTATTTGGTTAAAAATTCATGTACCTTGTTCCAAGTTTGTCTTTTTGGTTGAAAATTAGTCTGTTTTGGTCAAGGATTGAACTATTTTATTAAAAATTTCTCCTTTTTTGTTGCAAAATTAAACTACTTGGTTAAAAGTTCTGCTACTTTATAAAAAAATCCATTTTTTTGGCTAAAGATTCATAATTTTAGTTAAAAATTTAACTTGTTAGTTGTAAATCAAATTTTTTGTTCAAAATTTCTATTTTTGGTTCAAAATTCAATTTGTTTTGCAGAAAAATCGTCTTTTTGGCTGAAAAATTTATTAATTTGATAGAAAATTATACTCATTGGTTGAAAAAACAACTATTTGGTTGAAAATTCAACTATTTATCTGAAAATTCAACCATTTGGCAGAAAATTCAACTGTTTTGCCGGAAATTCATCTTTTCAGCTTGAAAATTAAAAAAAAAAATGAAATTTTTTTGCTAATCTGAAAAATCTTCTTGGATGAAAATTTAATTCGGGTTGAAAATTATTCGGATTTGGTTCAAAATTAAACTATTTTTTTGAAAATTCTTCTGCTTTCTTGAATTCAACTGGTTGAGAATTCGTTTTTTTTTGTTAAAAATATTTTTAGTTTAAAATGTAACCATCCCATTTTTGGTTGGAAACTTATCTTTTATAGTTGAAAATTTAACTATTTGGTAGATAAATAATTTTTCTTGGTTGAAAATTCATCTTGGTTCAAAATTCATCTTTCATGATAGAAAATTAACATTCTTAATTGAAAATAAACTTTTTGTTATAAACTCATCTTTTTTTTTTTAATTCATGTGTTCCCCTTTTTTTCTTGTTTTGAGAGCAGTTTGGTCTGTGAAGTCTGAAAATTTGAAATTAAAATTTCTGAAATACTCTTCCTATTTGTAGAGAGACAGGGAGATAAATAATGAACTGACTGCTAAATCGATCTAAAAATGATTGCGCTTTACGTCGGAGGAAAATACCAGAACCTTGTGTTTGAAAGCATACCTTCTGTAGAGGATAATCAATTGTTTGCAATTCTTGACCCAGAACTAGTATTTTCTCAAGGAAGAGATCTAAAATAAATGAGAGAGGAAGTTTCATTATTGCTAATAATATAATTGGTCCTTGACTACTGGTGAGTTGAGGCTAGTAGTTAAATAAATAAGTAAATTTAAAAGACATTAGCGTTGGTATAGCGAAGGACAGTGGCATGTTTTTGACGCTGCTCAGTAGCGTTCTTCGTATGAACTTCTCCTGGCTGTCGGAGG
>JAUELO010000087.1:1725301-1738251 GCA_032357855.1 Amphibolips quercusostensackenii | reverse complement strand
ATAGAGATATATATATATATATAATATAATAATATAATAAACCTTCCATGACCTGTTGTAGTTTAGCAATCAGATAATGTATATGATATGTGTAATGCATGTGATGTATGTGATGTATATGATATATGTAATGAATATGATATGTGTTATGTATATGATATATGTAATGTATATGGTATATGTATTGTATATGATATATGTAATGTGTATGATATATGTAATGTTTATGATATATCTAATGTATATGATATATTGTTCGCGTCTTCGAGACACATTGATTGCCCCATTGAAGAACCACTCATGACCTACCGTAACCTACCAATATCTTTTATAAATTTTTTAACATGATTATTCACCTAGTTTATAAAAGAATATTTTCCATATTGGGAATATAACAGTACTGTATCTGATTTAATTGTTCATGTCATCGATATTGTAGATTGATCTATTAACGAACTTTCGATGACCATTCTTGGTCGATCAATAGCGACTTAGAATATTAAAGAAAAAGAACGTTACATTGTTAATATAAAGGAAACTTTTTTTGTATGCAATTTAATACTACCGTAAGTAATATCTTCAAACTTTCAAAATCTTTTAAGCCCATTTAAGGATTGTGAAACCTCAGTTAATCTTTTGGAATCGTTTGCAATACCCTAAAACTTTTGCAATCGCTCAGAGTCTTCTTAAATCCCTTGAAATCTCAAGAATTCCTTTAAAAGATTTGGAAAACTCTTAAAATTCAGTAAAAATGTTGTAATTCTTTGGAATACCTTCTAGTCCTTTGAATAGCCTTAAAATCCCCTGAAATCTGAAATCTAAATTTTATTCAGAAATGTCAATATTAGATTTATCAAGATGACTCTTAACGATTCCTTTTATAATCAGCCATATGATACGAATCGAAAATTACTTTTTAAATTTCATCTCCATAAGTCTGTTTTATAGTGTCCCAAAAAAACCATAAGTAAAAAATAGGGTTTTTCGATTTTTTTGCGCTAATTATTATTATTTTTTTGTGGGTCCTTTTAGTAAAAGTTGTTTCTAATACATAAAATGTTACTTTCTACTAAAAGCTATATGTTTAAATAAATTGTTGACACAATTTATCATTGTTTTTTCTGAAATTTTCAACTTCTTGTCCACTTTTTACTTGAAGTGATGGTAATTAATTATGCAATTTAATAAGTAAGTTAATAATGAATGCAATTAAGGTAAGTAAGTAATTCATGTTAGTAAAGTCATAATTGTGCAGATAAAAAGATAGTTGTTCAAATTACTTATCATTATTTTTAATAATATTATATTTAAATAAAGCTTAAAAGTTGCAGTTTCTTCTCAAATTTTCAACTCCAGTTTTCACTTAAAGCGAAGTAATAACTAATGCAATTTAACGACTATGATTGTTTGAACAATTTATTATAGTTTATAATTATCTCTTCTTATTGCCATGCTATAAATTTGCGATTTGTTCTTAAATTTTCAACTTTGAGAGAATAATTTTTTAAATAATTTCTTTATTTTTGTGGATATATTTTTCTTAAATATAACCAGATATTTGAAATATTTTTTAAATTTTCTAAATGAGTGATATTGAATGTAACTTTTCCTTAAAGTAGTTACTAAAAGCCTTTTTGTTTAAATTAATGTTTTTAAAAAATCATCAAAAGACTAAAAATACTCCATTCCAATAAAATGGAATACTTATTGATAAAGTGATTATTGTTAATGGTAATTTATAAAATTTTTATAACTAAGAAGTCAACGAAAATATGCTTGTTGTTATAAATAATAAAAAATTGGTTTAACAAATAAATTTATTAGCTTGCATTAATTATTGCTTTGATAAGTAAAAAAATGTTCATGAAATGGTGAAATTTTATTATAAAAAGAAAAATATTTTTATAAATAATAATACATTTCTTGAACAATTATTATTGTTAATTTTAATTGATTATTGCCTTAGTCTAACTAAAAATTTAAAGCAAGTTGGACAATTCAGAAAAAACCGCGACATTCTAACTCTTCCAAGATAAAATTGCTATAAGGAATAATAAATTGTTTCAAAAAATTATTTTCACATTCAATTATCAAAACAGATAAAATTTAATGTATTGGAAACGATTTTTACTAAAAGAGCCCGCAAAAAATAATAATTAGCGTTAAAAACTCGCGAAACTCAATTTTTCACTTGTGGGATTTTTTGGGATCCAATAGGGGTGACATTTGAAAACTAATTTTTGATTCGTATTCTATGGCTAATTATAAAAATAATTTCAAATGGTGAATTTGATACTCCTAATATTAAGGATTCTGAATAAAATTTACAAAAATGTCGTTTTTCTTATGTGAAATACGTCCTTAAATTTCTTGGGGCTGTCGGGACCTCTAAATATAAACTTTTCTTTAAACAAATTTTTTTGTGGTCTCGAACAAATTAGGGGGGAGGGGATATGCATGCGAATTTCGAGGATAAAAATTATTTTCATATCCATTTTTGGACGACCCTACTGGACAATAGGATGACCTAAAAAAATTATATATTTTCTGTCTGTCTCACCCCAAGTATATTTATTCATGTGGTGTAAAAATAATAGTGCAATTTTTTTATTGAGAATACTACTCTTAAAAATGAAACGCTTCAAAAAGGGTTGAAAATTTGAAATTTGCTTTTTTTTAAAAACTTAATAAAAATCTTAATGTAAGCTATTGATAGAAAATCACCCTTTAACTAATTTGAACTATCTCTTAGAATGATGTTTTTCTTCTTCTACAGTTCTTCACATAATTTCTCACAAGACGAGCCCTAGAATGACTTCAAAAATATCACATAAATATTTGGTAGTTCCAAGAGAATATTTGATCCAGATTTGGGTCTTATTTAAGCCGCCTTTATAAAAAATGGTAAAATACCGTCTTTTGGTTTAAATCGAATAACTGTTTTACAATGATATCAGATAATGAGTTTGCAGGACTTATCAAGAAGTAATATCCCTTAATAAAACTATAACAAAAGTTTTAATAATGTTTAAAAAGATTTTGTTGATTTTACTTTTGCACATAAGAAACACATGTTTCCTTGCTGTTTGAATTTTCCGAAATGATACTGTTAAATGAAGCGTCTTCTGTTTTCAGTTTGTAATTCAGATTTATTTAACAGCCTAAGTATTTTGAGAGTTGTGCCTAAAATAAAAAATAAACAGCATGAAACTTTTCAAAAGCAGCAAAATATGTGTTTTTATGTGTAAAAGTAAAATCCACAAAATCTTTAAAAAAAAAAGAATGTTTTAAATTGTGTATTAGTTTGTATTAGATGATATTACTTTTCAATAAGTTCTAGACCTATTTTCTGACATTCTTATAAAACAGTTCCTCACTTTCCACAAGAAGACTTTATTTTATAATTTTTTATTAAGGGTGGTTTAAAGGCTTAAAACCAAAGCTCATCCTTTAAATTTCGAAGTCATTCTAAGACCATTGAGGAATTATGTAGAGAACTATGAAAAAATGCAAAATATCGTTCCAAGGGGTAGTTAAAAAAAGTTTAGTAGGAGTTTTCTATCAATCGCGCACATTTTAAATATGAATAAAGCACATAATAATTAAACCACCTAGAGGGGGTATTTTTTCACTTGTAAGGATAGTACTCTCACTAAAATTAGGTTACGATTATCTTAAGTGATGCCTATACCATCATTTGGTTGTCATACTCATTGCTTTTATGTAGTTCATCAAGGAAAAGAAAATAGGAGGGTCAGACAGACAACTAAAAATATTTTAATTTTATGGGCCACCCTACTGGACACACTGTTAATCTATGATAATAAATCTGCTATAATATTGTTTTGCAATTGAAGAGAATTTGTCGAAGCTGATTTGAATGTCCAATGTCCATGTAGGATCATTGATATTTGCTGGGAGATGCAATCACCGATAAGAAAAGAAGGAAAGCATTTCTATGGAGAAAAGCATAAAACTAAGGATCTGGATGCATAGGGATTTCCTCTTTGAAAATTTCTTGGATGATCCCCATAGTAGGCGGGCCCGAACTTTTGAACAGCAACAGAGAGAGTGGATGGGTCTCTCAGGTTGCCACGGAAACCAGCGTAGCCTAAAGCTATGCTTTTATTGATTCCAAGCCGCAAACAATGTACAGGAGTGGATGTTTCGCTCTGTTCTATCTCTCTATGACTACATCCCTCTGGATAGTGGGGAATTAACGCATTTCAAAATATCGGTACATACCTCATACCTGTAGCCTCCCAACACGTGTCTCCCGAAACTGATAGCCCTATTATACCCCAATTGGCCAAACCTAATTTAATATACATTTAATAAATTATCCTCAGTCTTATTTCAACCAGCTTCCGTCCAAATGGTCTATCATATTTTTAACTAGTCTTATTCTTTATTTGATGTATTTCAATTGGACTGATTCGTAGAGAAAAGGATTCCACAAACTTGATTATGGAAAGAGTTAAATAAGGGTTTTTTAAAAACAAAAATTAGAAGGAAAATCATCCAAATTTACTGGTAATAAATCACAGAAAAAACAGAAGTGAATTTTTCTTGCGGGTAATTTTCAAGTAGATAAAGTTGAATGTTTTCGCATCAAAACAAAACAAGATTCAATAGAGTTGACATGGTCACCATTTTCAACGTGGTGCGTAAATCCTAACAAGTCAAGTTAATTCTTGCTGTAGGTGAAGATTACTCTGAAATCGCTGTAAAAGATTACATTTTGTTTTTTTTTTGGAAGGTTTATCAAGGGGATATTACAGTAGTGATTATCAGAAATTTCTAAAATCAGAAAATGCTGCACATCTTAAATGATGGAGAGAGTTTTCAAGTTATTTCAAATGATCCTATAAAAATGCTTCAAAACGGTAGTTTAGTGGCTATAACGCCAATCTAAAGGCACACTTAACTACATGATGCAAATGTGACACAGAAGGGGTTTGTACAGTTGATTATACAAAGTTTAACATTCTTGTGAGAAAACAAATTGTTCCTAATTCTAAAGTCATCTGGACACAGTGGGTAGATCTCCATATTTTTTGACAGTATGAACAAAGTTATTTTTCATGGAATTACAAGGAAAAGTCTGCAAATAGTCGATTAATGAAAATATTATAAAATAATTAATTTAGTACTCAGTTTACGTTCCCTATGTGATGAAAGGCCAGAATGTGATGCTACTAAGCCTTTTAAGTGAGTCTTAATTTTACTTAGCAATTACAATCTGTTATAGTTATCATAAAATACTTGATACGCTAAAATTGCTCTGGACCAAATGTTGCTTATAAGCAAATTATTTATATCTGTTTATTTATGCAATTCCTAACATTCTATGGAATCAGATGTTCTATAGTTGAGACCCTTAGCAATGTGAATCCCAGGCATCAATATTTTCAAAGCGGCCTGTTTCTGTGCAAGGACTTAGTAAAATCTAGGTACAATTCTTCAGCATAATATCGAAAACAGTTTTTTTTAATTAATTTATTTATTTACTAATTAATTTATATGCCTTAAGCTCTTGACGTAGTGTGTTCGCATATGTTTCATTCATCCCTGCAGTTTAAAGCACATTGCCACTCTTCATTATACTTTTCAAATTCTAGGAAGGATTAAGATTAAAAAATGTGTGTGTAAAAATATTGAAAAATATGATATTGACACAATTAATACAAACCTCTCTTTAGCCTATGGCTTGGTGAAAACCAATAAAAAAGACTCTCCTTTACTAGTGATTTCGACAATAGGAACACCTACTAAAAAATCAGAATAACATTTTGGTTTCTATTAACGTAAATAGCCACATTTTTAAACATTTGATAAGAAAAAGTTGAAATTGTCATAGGAAAACGATGGAATATGATTAAAGTTCATACGAAGATTCTTAGAAAAACGGTATAATTGAAGCTCTAACATATGTTTTTCATTGAGCTTATTTTAAATTTCTGTCTCCTATTCAACCACAAATCGTTATGGAGGATTTAGAGAATAAAGTCTTTGAAAAAATGAATTTTGATTTGGACTTTTACGTAAGATTCGTTGATGACTATGTACTTTGTGTACATAAAAACAATGTTGATGCTCTCTTAAATGAATTTAACAGTATTCATCCAAGATTGCAATGTACTGTTGAAACTTTAAACTGAAATTGAATAAAGAATCAATTTTCTTGATATGAGTAATAAAAACTGAAGTATATTATCACAGATTGGCATAGAAAAACGATTTTTTCGAAAACAACACTTTGTTTTCTTCTCATATCATTTTATTAAAAAAAAAATAATAGAAGTCGTTAAGAATTTGATTAATAAAGATCTTAAATTGCATCACTTAATTTTCTATAAAGAAAAAATTGAATTGTGTAAATGGATTCTTTTCCTCTACCATTATCTGTTGAATTTTATTCAAAAACATGAGCACAACAGAATTAATCATATTTAATATAAAAATAATAATCAGAACAAAAATAATATCAAAAATTATAATAGATCTAATATGGTAGTTTTGCCTTATTTTGGAAAAATTTTGAAGATTTTGAAATCAATGTTGAAAAATTAAGCTTACACACGATATACAGAGTTTTGTTTAAAGTTAATATGATTGTAGAATAAGAAAAAATAGGTATGAGAAACTATACAATGTGTGATTTACTAATTTAATGTGTGATATATAAACACCAAAATAATTTTCATAAAAGTCCTAATTATTGCTCGGTCATTTTAAAACATAGAATCACACATTATCATGATTTCAATCGAGATGATGTCAAGATTCTTTATGATAAAATAAATAAAAAAAAGATAATTTATGGAAATGTTATTATCATAGAGAGGATAAAAAACATATTAATTTAAAAAAAGGATCTCTTGAGATATAACAAAGTTCGGGATGCGTTCACTAATTATATGAATTGATTCTTTGTTCTCGATAATACAGTCTTACATATATATGCAAATCAATTTTCACCAAAGAATGAAAAATTAGACTGAATAGCTGTTTATATTAAGCTAGATGTTTTTATTTGAAGATATTATGTTGATTTTGATTATTATATTATAAGTGTCTATTGTTCATACCGGTAGTTTTACTATACGAATAATCCTTGATGAGGAAGTCTGAATTGGCTTTGAAACATGTTGATTATCTAGTTGTATAAAAAAGATAAAGATAGAATCAGGTTTTTTTGTTATATATTTTTTTCTGTAATGATTTGGAAAGAAAAAAGTTAGTAATCTTATCTTGATTTGTGAATTATGTTTTGTTCTGATTTTTTTGCATAAGGTAGTACATAAGAAAGTAGATTAAATTTTAATCCTAAAATAATTTTCAAATTTCAATTTCACATTCGAAGCCTTCAAGAATTTTTATTGCAAATAGTCAATCTAGTTTGGCACAGATGGGATTCTATTCAGCTTTCTATAATGCAGAAATTTCCAAGTCTCGATCAGCAGTATATTAAAAAAAAATTATTTTTTGAAGATTGTAAACTCAAATAGTGATAAAGTTTGTTTTTATTTTATTTGTTGTGAACTGTAATTGTTACAAAAATAAATATATATTTGTAGCTAAGAACATGCAGTATACATTAGGGTGATAAAAAAAATTACTTTCGAAAAGTTGTACCTTCTTAGTCGCAAAACTTTTCAACAAAAAATTCAAAATTGTATATGAACTAGAGGTCCCCTATTAAAGTTTTGTTGTTTTTGTTGTTTTAATGAGACGACTGGAAAAGGACGAAAAATAAAATTCCCGAAAAAGAAAATATTCGTAATAGAACATTCCCGAAATTATAAAATTGACAAAGCATAAAAATCCCGAATCGGAAAATTTTCGAATATTAAAAGTCTTCAGCAGTTTATGATATTACTGAATTCAAAAATTCTTGAATAATAATGTTCCCGGCAGAAAATTGCCGAATTAGAAAATATTTGACAATAAAATTCCTCACACTAGAAAAGTCCCAAATTTAAACAATTAAAAAATTTTTTTTTCAAATAAATATTATTATTAATTGTTTAAGAATACAATAATATAATATTTTGATTAAAGAACAATATTTAAAGTTTGATATTTCAAACATTATTTATAATTTTGTGATTATTGTATTTTTAATAAATAAATATCATTTATAGTAAACAGTTTTTAAATTGTTTGAATTTAGAAATTTTCTAGGCTGAGAAATGTCATAGTGTCAGATATTTTATAATTTGGCAATGTTATTATTCAGGACTTTTCAAATACGGTAATATTATAAACTCTGGAGAATTTTGAAATTCGTTAACATCATAAATTGTTTGACAATTTCATCATTCGGGAATTGTCCAATTCAGGATTTTTATTTTTTGGTTATTTTATTATTTCAGGAATTTTCCATTTCGAAAATTTTTATTTTCGAGAATTTTTTCAATGTTGAGAATTTTATTTTTCAGGATTTTTCAGACGTTCTGTTTTTATATTCTCAGTGTCTTAAAAAGCATGTATTAAAATTTTTTTATACATAAAAAATTATCCTTTTTCACATTACTATCATTGTCAATAATTTAAGAAACATTTTTTCATATTTGGATATTTAATATAATTAATTTAATTTTTAATTTCATATTTATTTTTTATATTTGGTCTTTATTTCTTTCACATTTTTCTATAATAAGCAACATTTTTAATTTACTATATTGTTTTTGTAATTGGCACATCGTATGTCAAATCGTTATAAAAAATGTGAAATAAGTCAAATAAAATTATCTTTTTTCTTTAAAAATGAGCGAAAATTGTTTCATTAATTGTGTACAATGATTTCATGTAGAAGGAGATAATTCTATATGTTTAAAAATTTAAAATATGCATTTTCATGACTTTAATTTTAACATTACATAATATTTATTACATCTTCACAAGTTATTTCTATGATAAAATATGTGTATTTTTTATAAAACTAGATACATTTATGAAAGCATTTTCAAACTTCATATTGAGAAATTCTCTTTCCTTTCCAACAGCGACTCATTTTTTCCGAGAATTTCGCGTTTCCCTTCAGTAAGTGAATTTTCTGCCGGAAAAAAAGTAATGTCCTCACATGGTCGATCGCTTTTGATTTAGGGGTAAAAAACTAGCCTCTCTTCTTTGCTACAGCAAATAAAACGAAATTATTGACTCATTTCATTAAAAAAAAGTAGGGCAAACGAGTTTTATAATTAGCCTTTTTACCACTTTCTTGCTATTTTATGCTTAACATAGCGATTAACCTTTCTGACGCTGTTAGATTATCTATTTTTTAAATGATTAAATTGCTTTCACTATTCTTTCACTGGGTTTCCTTCGATTCCTCAAACTTTTGGCTTTAACAAAAAAATAAATTCTTTTAAATAAAATGAATACATAGGTACCATATTGAAATCAATATAAAACACTTGAGATTTCAAGTCGATGTATGTTGCATTTTCAACAAAATAGTGCAATTTTCAACCAAAAAAGTTAATTTTCTATCAAAAGAGATGAATTTTATACGAAAAAGTTGAGTTTTTTATTTATAAAGTTCAATGTCTTAGAAAAAACTTGACTTTCTAAAAAAAATATGGATATTCAAACCAAAAAGACGAATTTTCTACCTAAAAGATAAACTTTGAACCAAATGGTCAAATTTTCAAAAAAAAATTAATTTACTTTACGAAACAAATTGTTACATTTTCAAACAAATAGTTCAATTCTTAAAACATAAAGGGCGAATTTTTTGGAAAAAAAAATTTTTATAACAAAGAACTTTTCTACCAAAAAAGATGAATTCAAGGTGACTTTAAACAAAATGCAATTCGAATAAATAGTTAATTTTTTTAACCAAAAAGAAGAATTTATAAAAATGTTGAATGTTCAACAAAAAAATTACATTTTGGACCAAGAAAGATGACTTTTTAAGAAAATAGTTCAATTCTAAACAAAATAATTAAACTTTTAGCAAAATAGTTGCATTGACAACTAAAATCATGAGTCTTAGAAAAGCAGAATTTTTAACAGAGTAGATTAACTTTCAACCATGTAGTTAAATTTTTAATAAAAAAGGTTTTAATTTTCAATAAAAACAGTCAAATTTAACAACGAAAAAATATAAAGTTCCAAAAAAAATGTAATAAATAAATTTTCAATGAAAAATTTGATAGTTAAATCCTTAGCCAAAACATAAATATTTCGAACCATTCAGTTACACTTTATTTGAAAAAGATAAAATTTCTATCAGAAGAGGTGAATTTTCAACGATGAAAAATTTTTCATGCAAGAAAGGAAAAAAATTCCCACCAAATTGTTGAATTCCAAACTAAAAACTATTAATTTCAAACAAAAAAGTGGGATAGTTTTTGCAGTTTAAAAAAAATTTATTTTTAACTGAATAAGCGAATTTTTAAGGAAATAATTAAATTAATCAAATGGATTTTTAACAAAATGTTTCATCTTTAATCACAGTAATTAAATAGTTAAAGCGTCAGAAAAAATTAATTTTCAAATAGAGACAAACAAAATTTTAACAAAATCAATTTTTAACCAATAAAATAAATTTCTAACATAGTAGTTCAATTTTTAACCATGTAGTGGAATTTTTAACGAAAAAATATAAAGTTTCAAAAAAAAAAAATGTAGCGGATGAATTTTCATGAAAAATTAAATAGTTGAATTTTTTAATAAAAACGATGAATTATTGGACAAATATAAAATTTTTAACTAAGGAAAACAAATTTTTTATTTAAATAGTTAATTCTAAAACCAATGAAAAAAATTTTCAACAAAGTATTAAAGTTCAACTTTTAACGAAGTAGTTGCATTTTCAGCGAAAAACAAATTAATTTTTCACAAAAAATGTGACATTTGAATTTTCAGCTGCCAACAATTAATTTTTCAACAAAAATGGATTTTTTAAATTTTAATTAAAGAAATTAATTTTCAAATAATAACAAACCAATTTTTAACAAAATAGTTTACTTTTTTATCAAATAGTAGCATTTTCACCAAAAGAGATTAATACTAAACCAAAAATATAATAGTGAACTTTTCAATTAAAAAGCATGAGGAGGAAATTCTGTCAGAAAGCGGTAAAGAGGATCATAGGCAAAAGAGTGTGAAGTCTGCATTTAGATGCTTCACTTGTAAAATAAAATAATTTATTTTAATTTTTTCAAGCACTTGAAAAAATTGTTATTCGCATTTATATTTTTTATGTGTGTTGTCACATTTTGCGTTAATTCTTTCCCCAAATTTTAACTAAATGGTTTCATTTTTAACCAAGAAAAATCAAATTTGGACAAAAAGAGGTGAATTATCTAGAAAACATTCGAATTTTTAACCAAAAGTTAATTTAAAAAAAAATGTTATTTTCCAACAAATTGTCACCCTCATTTCAAAATTCCCCTATTTCCACTCTTTAATTTCCCCTACTTCTCCGTCCCTAATAACCCCTCACTTCCCCTAGTCCCCCTCACTTACCTTACTTCCACTCCCTTTATTTCTAATAATTTTCCCTTCTTTTTCTTTCCTATTTCCCCTTATTTCTCCTAATTTCCCTCCACTCATTTCCTCTACTCCCCCTCCCACAATTCCCAATACTCCTCTTCCCCTTTTTTTTCTAATTGTCTCATTTCCCCTAACTTTCCACATTTTTTCCCCTTGGGAAAAAGTTGGTCGAACGGGCGGTTGGATGGACGGACACCTGCCCGAAATTTTAAAGGGTTCAGCTCAGGTCTACGAAATCCTTAAAACGATCGATAAAAAAAATAGTGTATTAAAGTTTGCAGTTGAAGAAATTGATTTTCAACAAAAAAAACTGAATTTTCAACGAAATAGTTAAATTTTTAACTCTTAACTGAGTAGTTGAATTCTCAATTAAGAAGGTTAATTTTATACAGAATTAGACAAACTTACAACAAATTACATAAATCCTCAATCAAATTGTTGAATTTTCAACTAGAAACGATTAATTTTCAACCAATAATGGCATGGTTATATTTTCAGTTCAAATTTTAATTTGTAACCAAAAAAGAACGAATTTTCAACAAAATATTTAAATCTTCAACCAAATAGTAGATTTTTTAAACAAAAAAGATGAATTCTGAAACAAAAAGATAATAGTAGACATTTAAACGAAAGTCGAGAAAAAAGGGAAAAAGTGAAAGCTTCTTGATAACAGAGGAAAGAAGAGAAATTCCTGAAGAAAAGAGGTAAAGAAGAGAGTAGGGAAAAGGGTGTGAATTATATATTTAGATATTTTACTTGTAAAATAAAATCACTAATTTTTATTTCTTTAAGCATTCAAAAAAATTGTTCATAACATTTATATTTTCCCATGTCATCTCGCATTCTGCGTTAACCCCTTCCACTGGCAGTGTGACGCAGTTTATGGACGGCCCCTTGTAACAATTCCTCTCGAAATATTGGTTTTTACATCAATAAAAGGCGGGCAATGATAACGCGCATTGCCGATCAAAAACAGAGAAACATTTTCGTCAATTATTCAACGCATGATTTACGTACTTATAAATTAAAGGCAATGAAATGCAAACGGACCTGGCAAAAGAGTGACGAGGGAGGAAGAGGGACAAGAGTCGCGTTCAACCATCCGGAAGCTATGAATATATTATTTGGCGGGCAGTTTCGGTAGACTCTGATCGGATGGAACATCGATCACGGTTGGCGCATCCCTTTGGGCAATTTTCATGCGTCAGAATGCGACACTACGATCAGATGGATTGCAGTTGAAAAAAAAAGAAAACAGGCAAACTGTTTTTACGAGTTTGGAAAAGTTCCCTCTTGCCTCAATTCCCAATAGGATGGACATAAGTCCAAGATTTTCGTCAACATAGCCTTTCTCATAGTCTTTTCGTATTTCGAATGTATGTCAAACAGCTGAGAATTTTGAGAAAAAAGGAACTAAATAGAAGTTTTTATAAACAAGAATT
>JAUELO010000087.1:1649707-1665932 GCA_032357855.1 Amphibolips quercusostensackenii | reverse complement strand
GGTGTTGAGGATTGCTTGTGGGATTTGTGGACTCAGAACTGAGAGGAGACTTGTGTGAGTGAAAAGATTCTGAGGAGGTTTTCCTCAGTGTAAGATATCTGAGGCTTAGGGAAGAATTAAGGAAAATATAATAAAGAAAAGAAAAGTATTTAGTGGCAAAAAGAAAAAAAAACAAATGGTACCGAGGAAAACAATCTAACAACCCAAAAACCTAAGTTTCATGTAATAAAATTTATTCGTTTCTAAAAAAGTTTTATCTTTGCTCGCTTCTATCAACGGAATCAACAAATAACAAAGCCCTCGAAACCAATCATATCCACAGGAACAATCAAAGCGATTCTTAGAGAATCATCACACATATAGATATTTCTCTCATTTTTTCAATAATGAAGACTAGGATAATATAACAAATGGATCGTATCCACGTCAGTTTGAAAAAGAACCTGGTTATTCCTTTAATAATGGATACAACAACTATTAAACTCATCTTTTAAACCTTATCCAGTATCCTCGAAGAAGTGATAACAAGACTAGAAGATTCAATAAACCTAGATAATCGGATCCGTTTTCATCATAAGTTTGCTAAAGTAGAGTCTTTTGAAACTAGATCAAAACCAAGTACCTAAATTCCCAAGACCCCTAATCCAATAAGAAAATAAATCTTCTGCAAAAGATCAGTGAGTGAGGAAATTGTTCGGGTGGGATTTGTGAAGATGTCCTTTTAAAGAGTGACAATTTTCGCGTTCGGCAGACCTCGGCAAGGTCACCCCGGCATCACCCTGGCTAACGACTTATCGGGAAGCAGTGGGCCGGGTGGCGGAGTTGGATCCGTCGGTGGTACCTCCGTCGGCGGCGGCGGATCCTCGCTCTCAACAACGGCCTTGAGTTTGGATCATCAGCAGTTCAACATCTTTCCTGCGATCTTCAGCAGGCAATTGAACTTCTCAGCAGCGGCGGCTGCTAATTGTGGACAAAATAAACTCATGGACGAACTAAGACCAAACCTGGGCCTCTTAGGCGTTGGTCTCGTTGAAAACGATACTTTTCATTTAAACCACAATCAGGAAAAGAGAAAGTGCAGCAGTACCAGTTCCAACGAACAGGACTTTGGGCTATATGGAGTTCATCAAGGAATCGAGTCGAGTCCACCGACGCCCGCCGCGACGCCTGGGAGGAACAGCGTTGGTGCTACTAGTACTGTTGGTGAGTATATTTTTGGATTTTTCATTTTTTATGATTAATGATTTGCAATTTTTGATTTATATAATATGATTGTGTGGAAGGTTTTTTTTTTAGCATAGGTGCTTCTTGATTGATTAAAAATACCTTCTAGCCCTAGAGGTACCTGGGATCCGATTGGTGAATAAGGATTATAATTATGATTTATATTAGATGGTTATTAGGTATTTTTTTAAAAAGAAGTTTGCTTTTGATTTTATAATTTTATTATTGATCATCAAATTTCGTCTATAGACTCTAAAGCTGGGAGACACTTTTGCGATAGATTTATTTAAATCGCCAAAAATTGACGGAGACAGTGGATAAAAAGTAAAAGTCTAGGAAAAGAAGTATTGTTAATAATGTGCATTTTAAATCATTAATTACATGCCTCAATCAAGTTTATGCCTTTATAGAATATTTGATGAGGGTTATACTATACTTACATCGACGTTAAAAATAAGTATTGTTAAAAATGATTGGTAAAATTAGGAAAAATATTCCCATTGTTGATTGGAATTAATTTTGTAAGAGAACTAAAGACGAATTTTAGAAAAAAAATATTTTTGGTTAACATTTTTCATTCAACAATAGTTATTGAGAGTTTTATGATTATGTTTTCTCTTTAGGTAAAAGTTACAATTCTTGTTTAATCCTAATATTCTAGAGCTTATTCTATTCCTTAAAAGATTATAAATCTGTTTGGTAGGCTTTATTCTACGGTTTTTATTTAAAGATATAGTATTGTTCTCTTACTAAACAATATTTTTCCTAAATTAAATTTTTAAAAAAATGAAAACGTACCAAATAAATTTGTAGAAAATATTTCGAGGAATAAAACGATCTCTATAACATTAAGATTAAGTAAGAATTGCAACTTTTACCTAAACAGAAGGCAAAAACAAAACTCTCAATATATATTATTAAATAAACCATTTTTAGCTTGAATATATTTTTATACAGTTAACTTTTTGTTATCTTTTAAACGTAGTTACAATTTATAATAAAAATATTTTCCTCGATTTTATCATCATTTTTTACAATGCTCATTTTTGAACTTGAGCTAACTTTAGTACATTATAAAATTAACCATTATTAAAAAAAATGTCATACGAAAATGTCTTTCTCCAAATTGTAGTTTCAGAGATAAAAATCAGTTTATTTTGTCGCTAATAATATAATTTCAAATCAAATAAATCTACATTTAAATAATTTTATATTTAAAAATGTTGGGAAATACCTGTAGCTCTGTAGAATATGGTAGAGTATGCTGGTTGAAAATTTATTTTTGTATACAATATTTAGTTTAGTATTTATTCATTGGTGAAAAGTGAAGAGAGGAAACTTAATAACTTTTATTTACTCTAATTTTTTAGAAACAAACTTGATTTCATTTTGTTTGTTATTCAATGAAAAGCGTAATCTTGTTCAAATTTGTGTTAATTAATATCCAATGAAATTCAATCTTCTCTTTTACTGAAAGAGGAATTTGCTTAAGTGTATCAGATCAATCCTTATGGATAAAAAATTAATTTAGAAAATAATATATTAAAAAAAGAACAATTCCGATATAAAAATAACTAATAATTATGCTTTTGATACATTTGTTGACAACTACGCTTGATTTGCATTTTAACAAGTATCATTGAAATGTGATGCAATCGAGCTACAATAAATGACTTAGTATTTAAAAAAAATTTTAAACAAATATACTAGTACATTTTTTATTAATTGGTAAGGAAAATAAATAATCTCTAGTTAAAAAATTTGCCTTTTAATGTTTGGAAGACTTTAATTTTACTTTTATAAGTAGATTATTTTTTATTTAATAGACCGTTGATTGTGATTTTTTCTTAATTCTATTAATTAATTTGTAAAACGTCCGCCATAGAAGTGAATTTTTGAGTTGAGATAAAAACTCTTCTCATTTCTTTTAGTTTTGAATAAAAACTCTAATCAAGTCAAGAAAGTTTGATGAATGTTAAATAAATTGAAAAAAGTTAATGATAACGAGAAACACATTTAAAAACTTACAAAATCGTAGAGAAAATTCTTTTTTTTTATTTTCACATTCATGTCAAGAATCTACAATACAGGTTTTATTTTAAAAAATAATATAATTATATAAAAAATAAGAAATTAGTTCTATAATCTCGGGGGAAAAAATCTGAAAATATTCTTCGTAAAAAATTGGCTTCTTTTATTAAAATATATTATTTTGTTATTATTTATTTGCCTCTTGGGAGTGAATGACTTTTAAATAAGCGATATATAATTTTTTTAGATAAATCGTCGTGATACAGAAAGATTCGAAACAAAATAATAGAATTAAAAAAATGGTAGACCGATTTTCAAAAACTTGACATTTGGTCTCTTGTAGCGTGGTACTCTTCATATTAAACATAATCAATAAATAGATAGGTATTTTCAATTCTAAAATTTTTACCATACGGTTAATCCCAAAGTTTTTTGAAATAATATTTTGATTCTTATATAACATTTTCTCAATATTTCCTTTAGTTGGAGAGAATCCTGATTATCAATGTTCTTTCTTTAGAATAGTTTTTATTATCTCACGAACAATATGATAAAATCGTACACTAATTACTATAATTTTCTTTAGTGAAAAAATTGGCCTTTTTATTAAAAAAAGATATTTCTTTAATATTTATCTATCCATTTAAGATAAATAACTTTAAAAAAGGTGATTCACAATTTTTTTAAATGATATTGAAAAAAGATCCGGAACAAATAAATTTAATTTCAAAAATGCTACAAGGATTTTCATAAACTAGGAACTTGGTCACGTGTGGCTTAGTACTCTTTATATTAACCATAATGAATTAATTCATACATTTTAAATAGTTTAATAAAAATTTTATTCTCATAGATAAGATTAATAAAAATATCATTATGATTTTTATAAAATATTTTCTTAATATTGCCTTCACTTGGAGACAATCCTTTTAATACGAAAAGATCCGAATTTAAATTTATACATTCTAAATTCTTTAAAGTAAATCTTACTCTTATTGATAATTTTAATCCTACAATTGTCAATTAATGTCTGTTTATCTACCAGATGTAATTTTTATTTAAACATTTGACTGTCTTTGGACGAAAATTTAAAAATGAAATTAAAATTCTGAGAAGAAATGAAGTATTATATAATTGATTCTTATTATTAGAAAAAAAAATATTTTGGTGGTGTGTTTATGAAGGAAATATTAATAAAGACATATATTTATTACCTATAAAACTCTCGATTTATACTAAATATACTCCTTAAAATGATAAAATTTGTATTGCATAACCATGTGGTTCGGTAATCCGAAAGCAATTTGCAACAAATTAAGTAAGTTGAAAAACAGAAAATAATCAATAACCCCCTGATTTTTGAATTTCAAAATGATTTCAAATAAATTGAAGTAAGATTTTACTTTTATTATGATGATTCATTACATATTATAATATGAAACTAATTAATGTTTTATTAAAATTAATCTATATAATTGCCTTTCATTGTAAATATATGACAAAAATAAGAATTATTAGAATAAATAAGACCAGTGAAATTTCATGGAATCTTATGATATTTCCCAAAATCGTGGCGAATTTGTGAAAATACCGTAAAAAAATTTAAAATCACCTAAAATCACTGATATTCTTGGAAATCTGATAAAATCCTTCAAAAATCTCATTGACTCTTTTAAATATAGTAAAACCTTATAGGACTTGCAAAATATAAAATCGTTCTACATCTTCCAAAATTGTAAGAAATTATTTAAACCGTGTAAAAATTTGTTTAAATAACTTTAAATCATTAAAATTCTTTGATATCCCTATGAATTGTTTAAATATATTAAAAGTTATTTGAAATGTTCTTAAACATCCCTAGATCTGTAAAAGCTTTAAATCTTTGGAAATACCCTGAAATATTTGAAAATATCTTCAAATCCTTGAAATCTTACAAAAACTTTTGATTTTTGTAAAGTCCCTTGTAATTATTAGAAATACCCTTATCTCTTTTGATTCCATGAAATCCTTCAAAATCTTTTTAAAGTTTCAGATATTTTTTGCAACCCCATTAAAATAATAAAATTTTAATGTTCATACTTTAAACCTCTAGAGGCAGATCTAATTATTATTTCGACTCGAGAAACATCGTAAAGGGTTCACATCAAAAGACTGTTATTAAATACAAAAAATTATAATCATAAACTAAGAGAGTACACCCAGAAAAATTTTTCTTAAACCAAAAAAACTGCTTTCTTGATTATAAATAAAACTTTCATTGAATCAAACAAATTTTTGTTATTTCAACAAAATATTTGATTGGCCCATTAATTTTTTTTTTGTTGAATTATCCAAATACCCCATCTACCAAAATATTTAGCTAAAAAAACCAAAAAATTTAGTTGGGTCAACCAAATATTTTGTGGCCCATATAATAACCGTATTATATGGTTGAACCCAAAACTTGCGTTGATTAAACTACTTTTTTTCTAAATGCACTTTTTGATCTCGTGAATCCTAATTCTTACATCTATTGTAATTATTATGAATGGAAAAAAAAAATTTATATTGATCTGAAATACTTTTTTCCATTTAATTCAAAATCGAATAATATCCAACTTTTTTTAGTAACACCCGTGTATGATGAGTGACAAAACAAATCAAAAATGAGACAACAATACCATTTTAAAAAGTGGACAACGTGTCATCTCAAGATAGACAAATTTTCCGGTTGTTGAGCATTGAGTACTACACGTGTATGTTAGTGGTACGGCGACAAGCCTGCGTATTGACAATAAAGCAGACATATGGTACTACCTGTTCTATGGGGATATTATTATGTGCTCATGGGGGATTAAGGGGGCTTAACACTAGGGGTTCTCTAATGGGGTAGTGTAGTACTCAGCAATAGGAATCACTCGAATCTGGCACCTCCGAAAGCGTCCCATTCCCCATTTCAAAAAGGGGTGATTATGTTACATTGTTTATTTAATGCAACACTTTCTCTCAAGTGTCACAAATAGAAATACGGAGTCAAAATTGCTCAAATCTTTCGCCATTTAAAAAAATTAACTATGCATTGATCAGTGATGGGAAGTAACTGGTTTCTTTCAACTAGTTACTGCAACTAGTTATTTTTCTTTGTTAAGGATAGGGCTAACAAAGTCACTTTTGTAAATAAGTAACTAGTATCTATCCAAAAAATTTAGATACCCCAATTTTTGTACAGATATAGTAAAACTCTCATCAGGAAAAATTCGAAAAATATGGGACAAAGTACATGTTGCAGATGAAGGTTTTCCCCTATACCGAAGCAGAGTTTTGAAATTTGTAGTCGATCATCCATTATTTAGACTAGTGAATATTAAATGGCTGTTACTCCCTAAAAGTACAATTGCAAAATATCTGCAAAAGATATCATTTGTTATTAAGTTAATAATAAAAGAGTAGTGAGAAGTCATCTTCGAAACTATACAGTGTACGGAGATAATGCAAATTGTCTGTGCTACAGCAACTACGACTTTCTGTGACACTCAGTCCTATTGTGAGTAATAAATATTGACTGTAATCAGAAAAACCATTGTATTTTCCGAAGAAGAAAATATTTTTTTTTAAATTTAGGCAAAATTTTTTGCGTATTGACAATACACACGCCAATTTTCAGAAGCTAAAAATGTGCAATTTGCTTGAAGAATTATCTCTGTACGTTCTTTAGCTTCAGAGATGGCACTTCACTACTATTTTGTTATTAACTTAACAAGAAGTAATAATTTCTGCCTTTAAATTTTGCTATTGCACACGGAAGGGACCAAAGAAATTTCTGTATTTTTAACAGATTTTTTGTAATGTATTTTGATGGAGTAATAACCATTCAATCTTGACTATTCTAAAACGATTATAAGATAATGGTACCTTTTAACCTTTCACTCGCCATAAAATAATAGAAATAATAATGAATGATCTACTGTAAATTGAAAAAAAATTTCTGTAATATGTACTTTGTCCCATATTTTCAGATTTTTTTTCTGTTGAAATTTTTATTATAATCTCCACAAAAATTGAGGTATCTAATTTTTTTAACAGATTGCAATTGGTAACTATACAGAAAAAGCTAATGTAATTTTATTTTGTTAATAACTCAATTAAAGTCCTTTTTGACTAAAAAATGTTGCCACAAAATTTTGGGTTAATATTTGATTCAAAATGAGCCCAGTTTTTTTCTGTGTTTTTACATTTTTTAGTTATATTAGCTGCAAAAACGTTAGTTTTTTAGTTACTTTTTCACTATTCAAATTGTTGCAGCTAGTTTTCGAAAGATTTTTTAGTACGAGAGAAATTATATTTTACTCAAGTAGGTATAGTTTGTATGACAAAACTTTTGAAAAATAATTGCTGTTTTAAACAAAGAAAAAATTTCTAACCCAAAAAGTAACTAAAATTGACTGAAAGTGACTAATGTGCATTAATAATGTGACTGATGTTCCTCTGAATACAATATATTGTTATAAAATGTCAAAGAATACAAGGTGAATTTAAACAAATTCAGGGAAAAAAAAATTATTTATTCAATTGAGTAGCATTGAGTGAATTTAGAAGAATTCAAATAAAATAAAAATAATTCTGCGAGGGTTAAAAACATCATGAAAATTATAAGGGTTTCAGATAAATTTTATAAAAATTTATGGTGAATTCCCAATAAATTGAAATAAGGGAAATAAGAGAATTCAGGACAAATTCTTAAAAGAAAAAAAAGAATTCAATCTGAGTTAAAAGACTGCAGGGCGAATTTAAAAAAAACTCTTCCATTGATTTTAGTAAAATTGGAGTGATTTTAAAAGAATTAAAGAGATTTAAATTAAAACTGATAAAATGCCTAAGATTTTACGATAATTTTTAAAACATTCAGGGTGAATTAAAAAAAAAAAATTCATTAAATAGAGTAAAATTGAGAGAATTAAAAAGAATTCAAGTGAAATCAAACGAATTTGATAAGAGTTATAACATTAAGAGAATTCTGAAGAATTACGCATTTTTTACAGAATTTAGGGTGAATTCCAAATAAATTCGATCGTCTTGAAAAAAATTCTGAAATATTGTTCTGAGTTCAGTAAAATTGGATTTAATTAAGAAGAGGTAAGGGGAATTTGAAAAACTTTGATGATAATTATGAGAATTTAAAAGAGTATAATTGTACAAAATTCAAAAAATATAACATTTTATCAAATTGATTAAATTGGAGTAAATAAAATTCAGGATGAATTCAACAGAATTTGATTAAATTAACCAAAAATAAAAAAATAGGAAAAACCAAAATGTTAAAAAAATTTCAATCTTGAGAAATGTAAAGGAAATGAGAATAATTCGATGAAATGCATAAAAAGTCAAGTAAATTGAAGATAATTCAAAAATATTAAAAAAGTTTAATTGAATTCATTAAATTCAGAATCAATTGAGAAAACTGAAAGAAAATTCAAAAGTATTTTATAAAATGCTTGAGAATTCACGGTAAATTTAAAAGACTTCAGGGAGAATTAAAAAAAAATTGAATAGAGTAGAATTGAGTGAATGTAGAAAAATCCAAATGAGTTCACACAAAGCAGGGCGAATTTAAATAATTTAGGAGAATTCTTAAGAATATAGGACAATCAGGAAGAATTAAGTAAAAATCAATCAGAATTCAGCATGAATTATAATTAAATTAAAATTAATTTTTTTTTAAATGCAAACTATTCCACTGACTTCAGTAAAATTAGAGTGAATTTAGAAGAATTGAAGGGAATTTAGAAGTATTTGACAAACTGACTAAGAGTTCAAGGTGAGTTTAGAACACATCAGGGTGAATTTAAGAAAGCTAAAAAAATACATTTAATGGAGTAGAATTGAAAAGAATTTAGGACAGTTTAAACGAATTCGAAAGAATTATAGAAGGTTTAGGGTAAATTAACAAAAATTGAGAGTGAATTTCAAATGAATTAAAATTAATTTTTAAAAAATCCAAACCACTCCATTCATATTATAGTAAAAATCGAGTAAATTTAGAAGAATTCAAAGGGATTTAAAAGTATTTAATGAAATGCCTAAAGTTTAAGACACTTCAGAGTGACTTCATTACAAAAAAATGTATTGAATAGAGTAGAATTGAGTAAATTGAGTAAAATCCAAGTAAGATACGACAAAAATCAAAGCAAATAAAATTTTGTTTGAAAAATTCAAAGTAATACAAAAAAATTTAGGACAAACAATAATAATTCAATGTGAATTCTAAATGAAGTAAGATTAATTGAAAAAAATCTAAAATATTTCATGGATTCCAGTAAAAATGTAGTGAACTCAAAAAAATTCAAAGAAAAAATTTTTAAGCCTGAAAATTTCTGTTTCAAAGTTCGTTGAAATATTTTTCTGAAAATAAAAAAATCTCATTTTTTCAAAATACGCGATATACAAAAAAAGTTTACGCAGAAAAGTGTCTCCTTTTTAAAAAGAGATACAATAAGTTTTTTTTACACTTTTCAAGATTTCTCACTTTGTTTTCGAATATTATTTTCTTTTTAAATAAAAAAAAATTGTATGCAAATATCGCAAAGTGGCACAAGAACTTTTTGTAGATATTTATAAGAAAAAGAACTTTGTTGAGTAAACTTTTTTCGTATTTCGGATATTTTTAAAAGAAAATGAGCATTTTTGGTTTCCAGAAAATCGCCGTCGTCGTAAGAAATTACTTACCAGAATTAAAAAAGAATAGTAAAATGACTTGGATAGTTTAAAAAATATAGCATTTGCAAAAATTTTAACTACTTTTTTAAAATAAAAATTCCTACAAAACTTTTTGGCACCCAGTCTAAAAAATGTTTTAATGTCAAAAGGACCCAAGATACTAAATTTTACGCTTTTGTAACAATTAGAGCAAAATATAAGTCCCATTATATTAAATTAATTTTAATTCATTTTAGCCATTTCCTGACTTTTTTTACGGTTAATGTTAAAAGGAAATTTTTTGATTAATTTTCTTTAGCATTTGACAAAAACAAAATTCGCTTATTTATTGTTTAAAAAATATGATTATTTTTTTTAATATCAAGGTTTCTGTGAAACTCAAATTTACCGTATTTTTCTTTGTGATTATCTTGTAAACATACTCCAAGAAATAATTTGTTTACAAAATAAATACTTGGGTGACTAGTAGATTATTAAAAAAATTATAATTTAATCAACAACGGGCTTATTCTCTTTGATTTCAAAATTCAGTATAAAGGTTTGATAAATTAAAGTTTAAATGTATTTAGAGTAGATCCTTAAATTTTTTTTTTTGATTAAAGAAGATTGGTAAGGATGAGGAATGGTTTTTTTTTTAGCAAATTAAAATTATTTCAATGATATGAAAGTTTAATCCAAATTTACATAGAGGACGCATTTATCATATAATTTGAAATACGAAGCCTAAATTATTAACATCCTCACATATATTATAATGAAATTACTGCATTAATTCCTCTTCGTTACATGGCTTCATACATGGATTTCTGCATGAATATGCAATACGCATCTCTGCAAATGTTATTTATTACCATGTAATGAAACATTGAATCGGGAAATTAAAGTCTAGCTAAAAATGTAATTGACTTAACTCAATTTTGCAGCGAATAGTAAATATATAAACAAATATTTACAAAATTTTCGTCTTTTTAATCAAGCTAATCTCTTTGATCATTGCAATCAATACAAATTATCTTTTTGCATATTCGTTTTAATAAATTATTTAATTAAACTTCCATTATTATTTCATCCGTTAAAACAGAATAAGCAATCATCTTCAAAACATGCATATTCCACAAAAATGAAATTTTAATGCAATTCCATGAATAATATTTTAATATATATGAATATATAAATATATTTTTCCGATCATTTTTGATAATATAAACTCTAAATTTAAATCAGACAGAAGGGAATGATTCGAAGTCAATTATGACTGATTCAAATAATGTGGATTCGACGACTTACAATTTAGTGAATTTGACTCATTCATGAATTCAGTCATTTTAAGTTATCCAATGTGTTGAATTTTTATTTAAAAAAGGTTAATTTTCAGCGAAAATTAAATATTGATCATAAATTTGCAGAAAGCAAAAATAAGTTTTGAGTTTAAAAAATTATGAATTTTTAACCAAAAAAAAAGATTTGTTAACAATGTAGTTCAACTTTCAACTCATAAGATAAATTCTTTACTAAAATAATCAATGATAACCGAAAGGAATAAATTTTTAACAAAGCAGTTCAGTTTTCAACAAAGAATTTTTATTCTTGAAAAACTAATTTTTTGCCGAAAACATTTTCTACCAAGAAAGATGAAATTACAACTAAAAAATTGAATTTCCAAATCCAAAAAATGAATTCGACCCGAACAGATGAATTTCCACCTTAAATGGCGACTTATTAGCAAAGAAAAACAATTTTTTATCAACGCCGTTTAACTTTCAACCCACCCTAGTTAATTTAAAAAAATCAATTTTTCGGCAAAAAGATTAATTTTTAATTGACAAAAAAATTATTTTCCAACCATAAAAAACGCACCAAATTTTTTTTAAATAAAATTTTTATCAAAAGAGATAATTTTTCAAGTAAAACCATGAATCTTCAACCAAAAAATAAATTTTCAATGTAGTAATTCAACTAAATAGTAAAATTTTCCATAAAAAAAGGTGAATTCTCAATTCTCATCCATATTATTCGTCATATTTTGAATAAAAAATATGTCAATTCTTAATCAAAACCCGTTCACATTTAAACTAAAAATATTTTCATTCGAAATGAAAAACAGTTTAATTTAATCAAAAAGATAAATATTCAGCGAAAAAATTTATTTTCTACCAATAAATACAATTTTTTGAAAAAATAAATGAAGTGTCAAACAAATAGTTGTATTTTCAAATGAAAAAGATCAATTTTTAACAAAAAAAAAAACAGATAAATTTTCATTTCAAAAAAATAATTTTCAACAAAAAAAAAACAAAAAATTTTCAACAAAGTAGTTAAATTTTCAACTAGAAAATATGAACTATCAATGAAATAGTTAATTCATCAAGAAAATAGTTGAATTTTTACATACAAAAGATCAATTTTCATCGAAAAAAACGAATTTTTAATAAAATAGATTAATTTTGAACCAAGCCCAGGCCAAACATGTTTGCATTTTAATTAAAAAAACAGTCGAATTCAACCAAAAAGATAAATTTTAAAGCGAAAAGATTAATTTTTTACCAATAAAGATAAATTTATCTAATCAGCAATGACCAACGACTAAATAAGTAATTTTGAATGATCTAAATAACGTCATTTTGAAATGATGTAATCAGTAATTTCTACTAATTAAATCTGTAAATGTGATTGACCTAATCTGTAACTTTCAATGTGTAAATCAGTCTCCAATGGTTCATTAAAATAATTTATTACAATGTAGAAATTAAATAAAAAATTTAAGCTAAAAATTAATTTTTTTATAAAAAAAATTAAGCTACTTAGTTGAAAATTAAGCTTTCATGGCCTAAGATAAACTTTTTAGTTGAAAATTAATTTTTTTTTAATAAAAATGAAATAGTTTTGTTGAAAATTCATGTATTTTGTTAACAATTCAACTTCTTTGTTGAAAATTCGTCTGTTTTTCTTTAAAGTGCAACTATTTGATCCTAAATGCACTTGTTTGGTTGTAAATTAGTGTTTGTTTCCATAAAAAATTCAGTTACGCAGTTAAAAGTTAAGATTCCTTAGTTGAAAATTAACTTTTTTGTTAAAAATTAGTCTTTTTGGTTAAAAATGAAACCCTTCGGTTGAAAATTCATGTATTTTGTTTAAGATTCATCTCTTGCTGGACATTTAATATTTTTGCTTAAAGATACAACTGTTTGTATAAATTTTTTTTTGGTGCAAAATCAGCTTTTCCAATCAAAAATTTTGTTTTGTTGATTAAAAATTAGCTTTTCTTTAAAAATTCATTTTTTTTCGTTAAAAATAAAATTTTTTAGTTGAAAATAGAGTTTACTGCAATCTTACCTACATTTTACTGAAAATGTGCTTTTACTTGCTACAAAATTATTTTTAATTTTCAAACTGATAAAATTAATATTACGCGCCGCATTGCCCCAAAGGTAAGGTAATTTTATGCACTTGAACTTTTTTAGAGGACTCAAGAATTAAGTATTCTAAATGATAGAGATTCAATTTTTTCCTTTAAATAAAGCAAAGCTAAGATATTGATCTATATACGTGTTTCTTATTTTGCCATTAAGTTATTGATTATATTTTTTTTTGTCTCGATTCATTGTGTTATGCGCGACGCATCATCCGAAGCGGATAATGCGACGCGGAAGGGGAGAATCTCCCCTACTTGGCAGAATTGTTTGCATCGCAGATATTTTTGATAATATTATAATTTATTAAATTGTAAAATATTAGATTATAAATTTAATAATCTTTGAGGGAATGAGACAACACCTTCCTTTTTTTTCACAAGGGTGGTTACCTGATTCTTTTAAAATCCATATTATTCGTCCCGATTTTTTTTTTTGACTTTTGGCTTTCACGTTCCATATTTTGCTATTAAATTTTCGATTATATTTTTCCTTTTATCAATTGATTTATGCTACGCGTGACGTACGCATTAACCAAATCGGGTAATGCGTTGCGGAAGGGGAGAAGCTCTATTTGGCGGAATTTTTCGCGTTTTAGATATTTTCAATGATAATATAATTCACTGGATTATAATCTATTAGATTATAAATTTAATAATCTTTGATGGCTTACTTGATTCGTCGAAAGTCCATATATTTGTCCCGATTCCTCTTGACTGTCGACTTCCACGTTCCATATTTTGCCATTTTTTTATCGATTTTATTTTTCTTTCTATTGATCAATGCTAGACTATTATGCGCAAGCGCGCTTCAACTTTTCTATTAACACAGAAAAAACTGGGGGTTCAGTAATGTTGCGGCTCAAGTAAAAGTTGGGATCGTTTAGAAATTAGGCTCTTAAGAAACTCCTTCTCACGGTTCGTTTTTAGTTCGTTGATACCAGGTAAATGGCTATTAGCTGGTGCCAATGTTTGTAACTGCGCATGTGCCGAGAAGCGCGGGCCTATTTGAAATCAATAAATATTAAAAATAATTATACAGATAAATATTAACAACATTTTTTGATTCTTTTTTAAAACAAATTGAATTGAATGCTAGAAATACCTATCTTCGCAAAACAATGTCATACTAACGTAATATTGCAAGTTTATATTATATAATTTTAAATATTACCGCGCTTTTTGGTACATGCGCCGTTGAAAACATCGGATAGAGCATTCTCACTTGTGGCGTCACACGTTCTCCCGACTATTGGGGGAATAACACTGTCCGTACACCCCTATAGTTTGCACGGATTGGCCAAGGTTCTTAAAATTTTTTTTTTTTTTTTTTTTTTTTTTTTTTAAATGCAGAGTGAGTTTTTGGCAGAATTGTCGGGAGATGTGAAGACTCGATACATCCAAAAAATTTAAAAATCGAAAATTATGATCTGTATGCTCTGAAAGATGAAGATTTTAGTGGAAATGGCAGTGCAGTGCCGTCGATCGCTGTAGTGAATGTATTGTCACACTTTAATTAATCCCACAGTTCCTTAACCATAAATTATTATTTAAAAGCTCACAAAAGTTTAGAAGCTTATACATTCTATAAAGCTTTTTTTGTGGCAAAGGTGAAGTGCAAGGAGTTCAATAGAACTGTTCTGCTTCTGAGTGAGGTTAGTATAACACTAGTGTATTTTAACTTATAAGTTAATGTTTTAGTTATCATTTGCTATCAATATGAGTATTAACACTAAGCAGCATCCATGTAAAGTATGGAATTCGTTATAATTATTATTATCAAATTAGGTTGCTGATGTACAATGCGATAGCAGCTTATTGAGATTTTGAGGTTAGAATGAAATTTTAGCGCTTGCAAGAGCGAACTGCCCGCATTAAAGTGGAAAGAAGAGTGCAATGTTGCAACGGTTTGATGATATCATCTATCACACGAATTATCTAATTCTGCGTCCAGTTCTCTCCTTCATTATAAAATTTATTCCTAACCTCAAAATATCAAAAACCTGTCATCGCATTCTACATCAGCAATGGAATTTGATAACAAAAATTATATCATAATCTATAATTCACAGTAATATTATTTAATGTTAATGTTTATATTAATAAAAAAATAAGAAATAACACTAATTATAAACTAAAAATACACTAATATTATACTAACCACATTCAGAAGCAGAAAAGTGCCATTAAAATCCTTGCACTTCACCTTTACCACAAAAACAGCTTAAAAAAATATAAGCTTTCAAAGTTTTGTATGCTTTTAATTAATTCATAGTTTAAGAACTGTAAAATTGTTAAAAGTATGGCAATATATTCACTACAGCGATCGACGGCACTGCACTGAAATTTTCACCAAAATCTTCATCTTTCAGAGCACACAGATCACAACTTTCGATTTTTTCAACTTTTTGGATGTATTCAGTCTTCACATCTTCCAAAAATTTTGCCAATCACTCACTTTGTATTTTGAAAAAACAAAAACAATTTTAAAAAGCCTCCAAGAACACGTGCAAACTATACGGTTATACCGGTTATAATTATAAAGTAAAATGTGCATCATTATCTTGAAAATTGAGAACGGTTTATAGTGTTTTTGATTTTTCGTGAAAACAATTTTTTCGAAATTTTACTTTCGAAATTTTACTTTCGAAATTTTACTATCGAATTTTACCATCGAGTCAAGGCAGAAGTAAAAAAGGCTCTATTAGAACCAATTGAATCCATACTTTGGGTTCGTTTGAAAACCATTTATCATTTTAGGTTCCTTTGCAGCAAGAGAGGTTCCTTTTTGTTGCAGCTCGTTTGGAACCAAAAATTGATTCTAATAGAAACCCCAGTTTTTTCTGCGAGTATATATGTTATTATAGA